>JAJJKW010002169.1:0-11985 GCA_023805745.1 Isotricha sp. YL-2021b | reverse complement strand
CTACTATCTAAGACTTCTCTTCCATGAACTTTTTCAATTTTAACACAAGAACAACAGGACATTTTTTTATATAATTCTTATTTATTTTTGATGTATATTTATATGAGGCAATTAATTTTTTTTTTTAATGAGGTTGTAAATGATAATTATTGAATTAGGAAATTTTTGCACAAAAAAAAATTAATTTTTAATACATTAAAAGAATAGTATTTTGACTTTTTATGGAAAATTTATGAAAAAATTCGGATTTATTTTTTTAAATTTGTTTAATACAGTATTAAAATATTTATTTTTTTAAATTTTTGTATACTTTGATTATATTTTTTTCAAATTTTCAAAAAGAAATCAAGTAGAGTTATTAATTCTATACAATTGGAGAAATTTTTAGTATTTTTAAAATTTTTTTTGATAAATAAATATAAATTATAATAAAATAAGATTGAATAACAAAAGGCTTTAAGTTTAAGAAAATTAATAAATTGAAAATTCTATAAAAATTGTTGATAATTATCAAAAAATGTTTTCAAACTTTAAATATTAATAAATATTCAATAAAGAAAGAAAAATGGGAAATTCTCCAAATATAAAAGAATGTTATGACATTTATTGAATAGAGAATTTTAAAAATAATAAAAATTAATAAATTAATTTATAAATTGTTAAAAAAAATTATTGTTAAAAGAAAAAAAAATAAGAAAATATTGTAATTAATTAATTTAACAATTATATGTAAACTTTGTTGATTTACTTTGTCATAATTTATAAAAATTAATTTATTAAATAAATTATAAAATAAAATAATCAGAGTTTAAATATTTAACATTCAAAAAATAAATCTATTTTAACTCTTATATAATGATTCATAAGATAATAGATATAATAAGTCAAAATACAATTATTTACTCAATAATAAAAAAATATATTTATAATATTTCATTCATTGTTCATTAACTAGATTTTATTTTTTGTAAAACATTAGATTTCTTTTTTCCAATATAACTTGATAATAAATAATTATTTGTTTTTGTATCAATATTATTTTCTGGGTTCATCGATATAGAAGAATTGTTATTACTATTACTTGAAAGTTTTTGACTATTATTGACAATACAATTATTATAAAATGAATTATTATTATTATTAATTGAAGAATCATAATCTATTTCTCTTTTCATTTTTTCAATTTGTTCTAAAATATTTAATACATGAATAATATTTAACTTTTTATTAATTATTTTAATATTCCATTGAATTTCTTTTTTAATTTTTGTTGAAGACATCAATTTCAAAGGTAAAAATTTACTTTGAAATTTTTGTTCAAAATTATCTTTATCTCTTAATTTTTTGATCATAAAAGAATTTTTTTTATTTATAAGATTATTGGGAAATTCAGCAGGATTACTTTTTGTTTTTAAAAAAATGGGAACATTTAAAAAAGCATTGATTTTTTTATTGTTATTATTATTATTTGAACTTGCTTTCTTTAAAAATTCAGAAATAATATAATTGTTTTTCTTATGAATTTGATTTTCAATAAGAAAATCTTTAATTAATTTAGAATAATAACTATTAATTGAGTAATAGTAATTTAATAAATGACAAATATAAGTTATTGCTTTAATAATTCCTCCAAATGTAGCTAGATAATCTTGTATTTTTAAATAACTTTTTTTATAATTTAAAACTTTTCCTGAATTTAAAATAGTGACAGCTAAAAAAGTTTCTGGAATATCATTTAAAGATTTATTTCTTAAATCAATATCAATTCTTGTATTATCATGTTGGTGAAATTGTTTTTTTAAATAGGAAGTAAAGAAAATTCCATTGTCAATATTATAATTAACATAATTAAAAAAAAACCAAATTCTTTTATAAACTGAAGAAGAAACTAAATATCTATCACTTTTAATTAATATTTTATCTAAATCTAAATCATTTTCATTTGGTATTGTATAAGAGATGAATTTAATATCTAAATAAATATCAGATAATTGATTTTCAATTGTTTCATTCGATAAACATAAATTTTCATTATCAGAAAGATTTAAACATTTGGAAAAATAAAAAACATAATATAAAAAAGGCTTATCATCACCATAAATTCCATATAAACTCTGATTAAATAATCTTTCTTTTGGACAAAAATAAGAACCTAAATCTGAAATATTAGAAAAATATTTTTTATATTCTCCAAAATTTTTTTCAATATTACATTTTTCCATTGATATTTTGTCATATTTTTGAATAAAACTATTATTTGTATTATCAAAATAACTATACCAAACTAAAAAAGAAATATTAAATAAATTTTCTTGATTTAAAGGTATTGAATAAGTATCGCTCAATCTAAACATAAAAGGTAATTTATATGAATAATTTATAGCTATAGTATTATCTATTTCAGTAAAAAAAATTAGAGAAGCATCTTTTTTAAAAATTAAGATATAAGAAAAATATAATATAAAACCTGAAGAAATTATTACAGAAAATAAACTTAATATTCCTCCCATGAAAGTTTTATATCTTTTATCTCCTTTTTCATTGAACGTAAAATGTGCTTCATAAGATAAAAAATCAAATTGTTTTATAAATCTCATATTCTTTTTTTAATGGTTATTTTTTTCTTTAAAATATTATTTATTTTGATAAATAAATTGTTTAAATGTGAAATTTTAAGTTTGTTTATTTAAATATAATTTTATTTTATTTATTTTTTTTAACGTAATTCCCTTGTTTATCAAAATGAGTTTGAGTAAAATAGTCTAAAAATTTAATATGATCTTTTGAAGAAAAATCAACGATATGCCTATGATTAGGTTCCATTAGATATTTTTTTAAATTATAATCTAAATATTCATTAAAATTTTTAAATTCATCATTATCGAATTGAACATCTTCATCCGAAAATGTATCAGAAGGAATATCTTGAGAATATATATTAATTTGAGTATTTAATCTTCTACATAATTTAAATAAAGATTTAAAACCACTTTGATCAGTTGTATTATGATCACCATTTAAATTAATATAAATTTCACTTCTCATTAAAATCTTTTGATGTTTTCTTGAAATTTCATATATTTCATCCATTAAATTACTTCTTATATTTAAAATTGCTTGTCTATTTGTTTTTGTACATTCAGGAAATATTATGATTGGAATTTGGTTTTTTTCTGTAATATAATTTTCTATATTAAATTTTCTATCATTTTTTAAAGGAGACAAAAATTTTATTCCTAATCCATAATATAAAATATCTTTATACGATAATTCTATAAAATAATCACTTTTATCATCTTTTGATTTTACTATATATAAAAATTTAGGAGAATAATTTTTTAAAAGTAATAACCAATCTATAATGGTTGATTGAGATGAAAAAATTATATTTGGTATTCTAATTTTTATTATATATTTTTTTACCTTTTAGGGTCTTGTTTTTTAAATTTATAATCTACTGTATATACCCCAAGTAAAGATAATAAAATTGTGCTTATTATTGTATTTACTAACACTTCAAATGTTCTTGTAAATAAATTTAATATTGGAAAATGTAATATTGTTTGAATTATTATAAAAAGAATATAAACAAACATGAATATTAAAAATTTAAAAAGTCCAATAAAAAAACTAATAATTAAATTAAAAATAAAATTCTTTACCTTATAAAATTTAATTTTGGATTTTTTACTGTAAAAGGATTAATACCATTACTTGGATCTTCAAAGGCTCTATATTTTTCCATAATAAATAAAATATATATTTTTATAAAAAAATTAAGTAAAATAAAGAATGGAAGATAATTCTAATGTTATAATAAAATGCTTAGGAAAAGCATTAAAAAGTTCAATTAAATATGTAGCGGTAGCTGGAGTTAAATTTTTTGAAAAATTTAATAAAGATATAACTTATAAAGTTATAAGTGAAGATAATAATAGAAACAAATTTTATAGCCAAACAAGTGCAAATTTATTTATTTGTTTAGGAAAAAAATTAATATTTTTTATTAAAGATGATATGAAAGTAATACATTTAACAATATCATATAGAAATATAATTTCATATGAGTATGATAAAAAAAGTTCAGATATTTTAATTTTGAATATAAATCCTTCAAGAGAAATGAAAAATCAAAATATAATTAAAATATTAGTAAGCTCAAAAAATAGAAATGTTTTCAAAAATCATATTTTATGTTATTATTCAATTTTTTATGAATATTATGATGGTGTATTAAGGAAATTGCGTGAAATAACAGGCAGAGAAAATCATAATAAACATGAAGATAATAAAGAAGAAAAAAAAGAAGAAGAATTTAAAGGTTCAAAATACCATAAAGAAATCATAAAAGGATACTGTTGTTATTTAAGAGGAATAATAAAAAAAGTTCAAGGGTCTCAACCTACATATAATATAAAATATATAAAAGAAAAAAAAAAAAATAAAAAAAAAGAAAATAAAATAATTGAAGATGATTCAGAAGATGAATTTAATTATTTTTCAAATGAATGCACTTTAACTTTTGATATATCAGAACAAATCCCAATAAGTCATTTTGATGAAAATATTAATATAAAAGATTTATCTTATCATGCATATGAATATGTTTTAAATTATTTTTCAAAAAATCAAGTTAAAAATCAATATTGGTTTATTAAAAATGAGCCTTTTAATAAAAGATTAAATATGAATGAAGATATGTCTCTTTGGGAAGGATGGGAAATTTTTGTAAGGACTTGTGATCCAAGATATGAAAATATTATATTTTTATTTTTAAGAAGAAAATATATTCCTCCTTATTTTGATACTTATCAAGATTTTTGTTTAATTCTCATAGAAAAATCAAGTTATGATAATTATGAGATTAACCCTGAAGGAATTAAAATTATGAATTTGGCGGCAAATACTTTATACACTCCTATAACAACTACATTTAATGAAAATAAATTATTTTTACAAGCTAAGGTTGATTCTTTATTAGTTGATGAAGATACTTTGTATTTTTATCAAAATGTTTATGGTATTATTGGAAGAGATATTTATACTTTTGGTTATGAATTTTTATCTGCATTAATTTTTTATTTTGAAACAACTAATGTAAAAGAAAGTGTCCTTCCTTTAAAAAAAATCATTGAGAAAAAGAAAAAAAAATTTGAACTAATTTGTGATAAATGGTATACTAATGATAAAACCAAAAATTTTGATTTTATGGATAAAATTATTAGTAATATTGAAAGAGTTACTAAAGTTAAATTAAAGGAAAGTGAACAATTAATTGACAATGATATTTTAACTCCAGAAGAAGAAATTAAAATTGAAGAAACAAAAAATGAAAATGAAAATGAAGAATTAATTACTCCCACTACAATTAAAAAACATCCAAATTCAAAAGAAAAATTTGTTGAAATTTGGACAAAAAAAATTTCTAGATTTCTTGCTTTTGTTTTAAATGGTGGATTAACAGATTATAAAATAAATTATGAAGAATTTTTAAGAAATATTTTAGATGTTTGTCAAAAATCAAATAATGATATTAATGATTTATGTTATAATACAATTAATTTTAAAGATTTATATGTGAAATCAAATTCTGTTTTTCAACCAAAATCAGTTTTGGTTTCTTTAGATGCTGATTCTGAGATTAGTTTTAATCATGATGCTATTGTTCATTGTATTGCATCTAATTTTTTACAAAAGTATTTAGAAAGTATTGGTTATAAATTTATTTCTACTATTTTAGTTAATCATTGTACTAATCAAATGTTAAAAGCATTATATGAAGATTTAAAATTCTCTGATAATATTAATAATAATAGTGAAACTAGGAATATAATTAATTTAATTTCTCCTTTAAGGCAAATTTTCGAAGATAATAGACAAAATCCAATTACTTTATTATTAGTTGCTAAATGTTTATGTATGTTAACTAAGAATAATAAATATAAATTTCATAGAATTAAACTAACTTATGAAGGAAATGTTTTAAAATCAATAAGTGAATATTTAAGTTTATATAATTATAATCAAAGTCTAGTTCTAGCTTGTTTAGATTTAATTGGTTATATAATAAGTGAAACTCAAAATCAGTTAAAAGAGATTTTATATAGTGAAAATCATGATGGATTAATGGATAGATTATTAGTATTTTTAGAAAAACCAAATATTCCAGGAGTATATTATTCTCAAATGATTATGATAAAAGTTTTAACATTAATATTAAATTTAACCACAATTATTGAAGCTGATTGTAGAGAAGAATTAAATAATTCTTATCAATTTATTTATCGCTTATTAATTGATTTATTAAAAGAAGATACTAAAATTAATATAATTGATCCTGAAGAAGAAGAAAGTTCAATTCTTGATTTTAAAATATATTATTTAATCATGATATTAACTTCTAAAAATGAATTAGCTCAAAATTATTTATTTGATTCTTTTCAATTTTATGATATTATTAATGATAAATCGAAAATTTATTTTGAGCAATTAAAAGATTGTATTGAAATGAAAGAAAAGGCAAGTGATGCAAATTTAAAAGCTCTTGGAAAAAAAATTTATAAATTTATGGAAATGGTTTATTATTTAATTATTAATAATGATGAGAGAAAAAAGTTATTTAAGAATTGTGAACAATTTATGAAATTAAAAGAATATTGTGATAAAAATATTTATGGAATTTTAAAGGAAAATGATATTAAAAGTGATGTTTTGAATATGTTAACAAAAGTTTTTAAGAAAGTAGAAGATGATTATTTTTAACATTGAAACAATAAATTATTTTTTTAAATTAAAAAATATATTTTTAAATTTATAAATTCCCTAAAAGAATTTTAGTAAAATAAATATAATCAATATTTCCATTTGAGTCAACATTTGCTTCTTGAATAATTTCTTCAATTTCTTCATTAGATAAAGGATTATCATAATTAGACATTAAATTCCTTAAATCATTTTCATTAATTTTTCCATTATTATCTTTATCTAATTTCCTAAATTCATTTATTATATCTCCTTCTGAATCTTGAGTTTCAAGTTTTTTTTGAAAAATAACTATAAATTTTTCAAAAGATATTAATTTATTATTATTTGATTCTAAATTTTGAATAATATTTTCTAATTCTAAATTAGAAGGAGCTGCTCCTAAAATTCTCAATAAATCTCCTAATTCTTTAGAAGAAATTAATCCATCTTTGTCTTTGTCAAATAAATCAAATACTACTTTACATTCTTTTATTTTATCTTCATCTAATGAAGTCATAAAATTAATAGAATTTTTTAAAAATTAATTGTTATTTTTATAATAATTTTTTGAATTTTTTAAATGGATATAAATAAAAAATTCAATAAGTTAAAAAAATACCAATTAAGAAATAAATTAGAAAATATTTTAAAAAGGGCAAATTTACGACCATGTCAAAATTTGCAAAATCATTTACAAAATTTAAATTCAAAAATAAATAATTTTTATGAAGGAAAACAGTATAAATCAAAAAAAATAAATGATTCATTACATTTTTTATATTCAAATCATAAAGATGAAGAAGAATTTAAAAGAAGAAGAATAACAGAATTTGATAATGAACTTCATGTTGATTTTTCAAAAGAAAAAGATTATGCAATTAAATTATTATTAAATGAATTATCAATAAATGAAATTAAAATAATTAATAGAGATGTTGAATTTTATATTAAAGATGAAGGTTTAAGAGAATTATTAGGTTTTTTTGATGAAAAATCTCAATTATATCAAACCTTAATATTTGAAGAAAAAATCGGAAACTTTGAAAATGAAGATGATAGAATAAAAAGGCTGATAAAAAATAAAAAAAATGATTTAATAAATAGAAATAATAGTGAAAATTTAAATCATTTTTCTTATAGCAATATAAATAATGAAAATAAAAAGATTAAACATTTAAATGATAAAATTAAAAGCCAAAAGAAATTATTTCAAAGAAAAAAATTGTTCACTGATAATCATATGAATGTGATAAATAATATTATTTCAACTTCTGAAAAAGATATTCATAATTCTTCTAAATTTTTAAGAAATAATAATCTAGAAAGAATTAAAAATTTAGAAAAAATCACATTTTCTAAAATAAAAAAAAGAAAAGTTATTCAAATAAACAATAATTTATCTTTCTCTAAAAATAATAAAAGTAGAAATTATATTAATTCTTTTTCAAGTGATAAAATCCAAAAAATTAAAGAAAAAGAAAAAAATCAAATATTTAATTTAAAAAAATTTCGAAAAAAATTATTGGAAAAAGAATCATTAAATTTTATTAATACTTATACATCTGAAATAAGAAAAATATTTCAAGAAAAAACTCAAAACAATAAACAATTGCCACAAATAAAATAATATTGAGAATAAATTATAAATTTAATTAATGAAAAAATATTCTTAATTTATCAGGAATAAAATTTTTAAAATTATGCTTGAATATTTAATCCAATATTTTCAAAGAATAAAATACTTGTAGAAAATCTAAATAACTTATTTCCATAATTAATTTCAATAGTATTATCTTTCAAAACCCAATTTTTAAACATATCAAAAGAAATAGGAGCATTGCTATTTATTCCACTATCATATAAATTTTTAATTAAATAATTATTTAAATCTTCTTTATGTCTATTAATTATACTCATCATTTCATCTTTGGTTGAAGGAATAGGAATATTTTTTTGCATAAATTCTTGTCTTAAAAAATAATTTATATATCCAAAAATATAATTAAATCCAGCAACCCAAGAATTTAAAAAAAATTGATAAATTTCATCAAAAGTTATATAATTTTTATTTAAATTAATTTTCATTGCCTCAAACAATATTTGAATTCTTTTTTCTTGACAACTTAAAGCCATACACATTCCTTTTGTAAATTGTTCACAATTAATGACTCCGTTGTTATTTTGGTCAATTAACCTAAACAATTTTTCTGATAAATGAGTATATGCTAATAAAGGAAAATTTTCATCTGAAACTAAAAAGTTTAAACATTCATTAAAATTTTGTAAAGTTAATAGATTATTTTGTTGATATTTATTGAATAATTGAGACATCATAGAAAATGTAATAACTTTAACTTTTCTATCATTAAAATTTTGAAAATAAGATCTGTCAGGATAACATAAATTTCCCATTTTATTTTATATAAACAATTATAATTAAAACTAATTTAATTAAAATATTAGTTTAATTAAAATGGATGATATGCAATTAATGACAGTTTATGAATGGATTGATACAATTCCCTTAAGCAGAGAAAAAAAAAATATGGCAAGAGATTTTTGTGATGGAGTTTTAACAGCAGAAATAATTAAATTTTATTATCCAAAATATGTAGAATTACATAATTATCCTAGTGTTAGTTCAACAAAACAAAAATTAACAAATTGGAATACTTTAAAAATGAAAGTTTTAAAAAAAATAAATTTTATTATTACTGAAGAAGAAGTTATGGAAATTGTAAGTGCAAAACCAAAAGCAATTGAAAAATTATTATATAGATTATATAATGTTATTGTAAAGCATGATAAAAATGCTGTTTCTTTAGAAAAAATGAATGCTATTAATAATAATAATGAAATAAATGAGGTTAAAAACCAATTAAACTTAATCAACAAAGAATATGAAGAATTACTTAAAAAAAAAGATTTTTTAGAAAATCAAATTAGTGTTTTTGAAGAAGGGAATAAAGCTTTACAAGAAAAAATTGAACAATTAAAGGCTTCAAAGGAATAACATTTTTATACATTTGAAATATTAAAATATTAATTATATTTTAATATTTATTATATATCTATTTAAATTAATCTATAATATCATGTTCTTGAGTTATATTATTAAATATTTCTTGTAATTCTGAAGGTTTAAATTTTTTTTTTTTTGAGATTATATTTGTTAATAAATCTACTTCTTTTTGTGTTAAAAAAAAATATTCATCTCCTTCATGAAAGCCAATTAAATTCCCTTCATTTTCTAAATCTCTTAATTTATTTAATGTATTTTCTTCTGATAACTTTAATTTCAATGATAATTCTGATATATTCATTACTTTATTTAATTGAATATACTCTACAAAACAATCAAATAATTCATCATAGGATAATTCCATTTCTTCCTCATCTTTTAAATCCTCTAATTTTAGTTCTTTTTCTTCATCTATTATTTCTTTTTTTTCTTCTTTATATTTTTCTTTTTCATTTTTTATTTCTTCATTTCCATCTTTTTCTTTTTGAAATGTTTCTTCATTTTCCTCTGTTTGAATTGTTTCTTTATTTTTTTCTCTTTCATTTTTTATTTTTTCATTTTTTTTCTCAATTTCATCTTCTATTTCCATATTTTTTTCTTCAATTTCATTTTTTACTTCTTCTTTTTTTTTCTTCTTTATTTCATTATCTTCCAGAAATATCTTGTTTTCTTCTTTTTCTTTAATCTCATTTTTTTCTTCTTCTATTTTTTTTTCATTTATGAAATTTTCTTCATAAGTTTCAATATTTTCATTATCTATTTTTTTCTCTTTCAATTCATTACTTTTCTTAAATTCATTCTTTATTTTTTCGTTTTTTTTTTTAATATTAATTTCATTCTTATTTTCTTTTATTTTTTCATTTTCATTATCTTCTTTTAGAAACTTTGCAAAGTCTTCTCCTTTTTCTTTAATAGTATTAGTAATATTATCTTCTTTTATTTTTCCTTTTAATGTCACAGAACTCTTAATGTCTTTATTTTTATTATTTTCATTTTCTTTTATTAAAATCATATCATTTAAAAGAGGTAAAGTCTCTTCATTTTTAGATTTATCTAATGAGTTTTTATTATCTTTATTTTTGTTTTTATCTGAAAAAGTTTTATTGTCTTCAAATTTGTTTTTATCTTGAATTAATTTATTATTTTCTTTATTATTGTTCTTATTTATATTTTCTAATATTATACCATCATTTTCTTTATTAGTGTTATCATTCTTATTTATATCTTCAATTTTTATTTTATTATTTTTTTTATCATTAAGAACATCTTTTTCATTACTATTATTATCTTTATCATTATCATTGAATATTTCTTGATTTTTATTAATTATTTTCTTGTTATCAATTATTTCTTTTTTAAATGTTTCATATTCTTTATTAATATTAATATTAGTATTTAATATTTCTATTTTACTTATTTTTCCACTTTTTCTTTTTCTTTTATTCCTAAGTTTTTCTTTTTTTTCAATATTTTCAGTTTTTTTTTTTTCATTTATTAAATTATTATTATTCAATACTTTACTACTTTTTTTTTTATTAAAAAATAAAACAAAATATATTAAACCTAATATTATAAAAACAAAAGAAGTAACGATTACACCATACATTTTTAAAAATTAAAAAAATAAAAATATCAAAAAAAATAAAAAAATCATAATTATTAATTCAATATTGATAAAAAAAAATTTTATTTAAATATAATTTTATAATGTAATAAATATTTTTAATCATTATCTATTGTAATTTTCATTTTTTCTAAATTATCTTCATTTATATTAAATCTTTTTCTTTGTTTTTTATTAAGATAATTAATATTAAAGTATTTTTGTTTTCACTTTTGAGTTCGATTATTATTTCAAGTTTTGTTTGAATTATAAAGTTCTTCAATGTTTTTATATTTATAATAATATTAAGATTTTATATAGATTTATAATATCTGATGTTTTATTGGAGAAAAAAATCAAATATAAATTTTTTTTAGCTAAATTATAAAAAAATCGAGAATTTTGGGTATTAATCCCAAAAAATAATTTAATAAATTGTTTTAAGGGAAAGAATTTTTAAATGTTAAGGAATTGGAAAAAAAATTAAAAAAAATACATTTTGTTTTTCCAAAATAATAATTCAGATTTTTTATCAATTTTTTTTTAACATTATACCTTAATAATTTAAGAATAAATGGTTCCTTAAAACATTTTTTCATTATGGAACATAATTTCT
>JAJJKW010002168.1:0-12004 GCA_023805745.1 Isotricha sp. YL-2021b | reverse complement strand
GGAATATTTATTTATTTTTAATAGTGAATCAAATTGAATAAATTTATTTTCTCTATTTTTAAATAATAATAATTAATAATTGAGTAATAGCAAATAATTATTTTTATAAAAAATGTTATCATATAGTTATGATTAATAAATTATTTCCATATTGTTTGGAAAAATGAAAAAAACATATTGTTTTAGGAAAAATTTTTAAAATATATAAATTAAAATAAAAATATTATTTTTAGAATTGAAAGATTAATTATTTTAAAGAACTATCAAATTTTATAAATCTTTCATAAATTTATATTTATAAACCAAGGATTTTATTGTGATACATTTAATATGTTTCAATTATTATTATTATGAGAATTACAGATAAAGATAAAGATTTATTTCTTATTAAAAAGAATGACAATTTATCAGTAATTTTTTTTTTCCTTTTATCTTTAAATTGAATATCATTTATTTTTTTTCCTTTTTATCTAAAAATTGGATAAAATAAATAAAATTGTTAATTTTTCTTTATTTATCGAATTATTTCCCTATATTTTTAAATCATGTAAGTATTAATATTTGTCGATATAAATATATATTTAGGTATTTTTGAAAATAGAATTTTAGGCTGAGTAAATAATTATCAGTGAAAATGAATTTTTAAAATATAACCTTATTCCTTTTATATTTAGTCTTCCCTTTTTTAATTTAAAATCATTTTCATTAATTAAATCATTCTTTTTTTTCCATTAAAAACTTTATTTAATTCCTAGTAGTGTAATTCTTAATCTATATGCTCTTTATCTATTAAAAACAGATTATCTCTGAAATTATCAAATAATTTTACCACAACATTTTATATTAAAACTATTATAAAGAAAACAAAGAAAAAACCATAATATTAAAATTATCATCTTAATGAAAATCTTTATAAATTGACTATAGAAATAAAGATAAAATATAAATTTAAATTAAATTTTTTTGACATATTATATAACAGAACTTTTTTATGAACTATTATTTTTATTTATACTATTAAATAGTTAAATTTTTTTAATATTTTTATTTTATTTAAGGTTGATTTTTTATTTTATATTTTTTTCTTGATATTATATTGTCTTGAAATAAAAATTCTTAAACTTGTTCAGTTGATATGCTCTCCTTTTTTACATAATTTTTTCATTGTATTAAAAAAAATATATTTTTCTAATTTTTTTTTTTCTCTCTTTTTTTAAAAGAAAAAATTAAACTATAATTAAATTATTAATTTTTTTTCCTTTTTATAATATATATAATTATATCATATATATATATCTATATATTAAATAAAAAAATTAATAGAATTCTTTATCAAAATAACTTATAATTGTATTGAATTCATTTTCATTATTCATATTTAAAATTTGAACATTTTGAATAGAAGGTAATTGTTTATTAATTGATTCACAACTTTCTTCACTTTCTTCATTATCAGATTGTAATTGGTCAATTTCCATATTATCTTCTTCTTCTTTTTTTTCTTTTTTTGCAATACATCCTATATCCAATCTTTTAGCATTTTTATAAAAATATTCATTAAAAAAATTAATAATATCTTCTTTATTAATTTCATTTTTAATACAATTTATCATTCTTTCAAGAATATCAAAAATATAATTTCCAGTGATAATTTGTTCAATATTTCTATTAAATTCATTGTATAAATTATAATCTTTTTCTTCTAAAATAGTTATAACTGAATTTTTATAAGACTCAAAATCTTCATCTGAAAAATTATCATTATCATTTAAATCATAATCACAAAAAAATTTATTTATTTTTTCTTGAATTTCATTTGGTTTTTTTTTTTTTGATTGAACATAAAATGTCATTCCAGAAACTGTAAAATTTTTTTTAATTGATGTTTCTACTACATATCCTAATTGTTGATTTGTTCTTAAATCATCATAAAAACTTTCATTTAATATTTGATCTAATAAATATAATAAACAATATTTTTTTAGTTCTTTTAAATTATAAATATCTCCTATTTGAAAATATGATAATAAACAATTATTTTCATTTTCTAAATCCTCTGATTCAAAATTATAATTTATTAATTTATCATTCGGTAAATTTACTATTCTTGTTTTTCTAATTTCATTATTTGTTAACATATTTTTTTTTAAATTTGGATTATTTAAATTTAATAATTGATTTTCTATAAAAGTTATTATTCTTTCTGCATCTTTTGGAATAATATTTCCTTGAACTAACCATTCAAATTTTGTTTTGGAAAATATATTATTAACAAAATTCAAAAAATCTTTTTCAATTATATTTTTTTCATTTAAATTTTTGAATATTTCTCTATATTTTTCTAATTTATTACTGTAATTTTTAGAAGGAGATAATAATAATTTAGAAAATATATAATCCGTTTGTAAATCGACTAAATCAAATTTTTTATTTTGGAGAATATTAATAACATCTTTTAATTTAATTAATAATTTATTTTTAATATTTTCAATTTTACTTATATCTTTCATTATTTGAATTTTATTAAAAATTAATTTAGTATAATTTTCGATTGTATCACTAAATCCAATAATATCAATATTAATTTTATTGAAAGTAAAATCTAATTTTATAGTATTATCAGATAATTCTCCAAAATAATTATCTTCACTTAATTCTTCTTCAATTAAATACAATAATAATACACAATAATTATGATAAGTATCATAATTTAAGTTTAAATTAGAAATTGTACAAATACATGAAATATATACTTTCGGAATTTTAAACATTATATCTGGTTTATAATAAATTGTATGAAAAGAATCAACTATTTTTTTAGGATATTTATATTCTTCAGGATTTATATTATATTGCTTGAAATTGATTAAATCAAATTTTTCAGGAATAAATATATTTTTTTCAGGATAACCTAAATCAAAATTACTTATATCAATTAAAGGAAAATCATTGAATTTTTCTTTATAATATTTTATTCCCATCCATTTTTCAGTATTATAATTATAATCTTTTTTCTCATTTGACATAATATATATATTTAAATTTTTTAAAGTTAAATAATTTAAAGTTTTTTTAATTAAATCTGGTTCATAATCTTCAATTATATAATCAGAATAAATTATCTTATCTGTTGGATAAAATCTTAAATTTTCAGCAAAATTTATACAATTATCAATAGGATCATCCATTTCATAATAATCAAAAGAAATTTTTGAACATTTTTGTATTTCCCTAAAGAAGTTTTCATTAATATCATTATTTTGAAGAAATTTAATATAAGATAAAACAATTGAAATTATTTCATTAATATTTTCATAACCTTCTTTAGTTAATTTAATATTTATTTCATATTCAGTATAAAAACTTTGAATTATATAATATGAACTTGTTAATTTTATAATATAATGTTTTTTCTTTAAAAATGAAGTTAAAGAATGACTACCTTCATGTCCTAAAATATTATTCACATATTCAAAAGGTTTTGAATTATAATATTTAGAATAATTTTCATTTATAATCCAATATAATTTTAAAATATATTCATTTTTGACAGAAATAACTTTATAAATATAACCCATATTATTTTCATCATATAAGTTTAAATTATTAATTTCTCCATTTCTATAATTATCATCTTTTTTAATTAAAGAAAATTTTTCAATAATAATATTATTAATTTTTTCAATAGGAATATTAGATTGAATACAAAGACTCATTTTATCAGGAGTATAAAAGCTTTTATAAAACTGAATAACTTTATCCCTAATATCATTTCTTTTTAAAGTTTTTAAAGTACCACAAATAAATTTATTAAAATTACTATTTTTATATCCTTCCATAATTTTTAAATGTTCAATTCTTTCATTATCATCTCTAATATTCATTTTATATTCAGAATGAATAGAATTAATTTCTTTTTCAATTAAATCTTTATTGAAAAGAGGAGAAATAAAAAATTGAACAAATATATCTAAACTTTGTTCAAAAGCTTCATTAGAAATGTCATATTGAAAATTAGTATTTTCTATTGTAGTATATGCATTTGATGAGCCAGAATTTTTATTAATAAAATCTTCAAAATAATTTTTTTTTGGATATTTTTCAGTTCCTAGAAAAAGAGAATGTTCTAAAAAATGTGCTAAACCACTTATTTCATTTGGTTCATATGATGAACCTATTTCTATATTTAATGATACTGCTCCTGTTTTTGATAAAGGATCTGTTATTATTAAATATTTTAATCCATTTTTTAATATATTTGAATAATATATATTTTTATCATTTTTTGATTTTATTATTGTTGTTTCAAACATTTTTTATTCTCAGATAGAATAATAAATTATTTTTTTTTGTTTGGAATTATTTTTTCATTTATTAATTTTTTAAAGATTTGAATTTAATTATTTTTTAATAATAAATTTTTTTTCAAAAAATTAGACTTAAAAAATTATATAAATGGAATAAAATGAAATTTATTTGAGTTTTTATTTAATATATTTTAATATATCTTGTTTTTCAATTTTTTGATTTTTTAAATATTGGAAAGAAATTTTATTTTTTAGTTTTTAATTTTAATTGTAAAAATGATAAGTATAATTTGGATTATCATTATTGACATTTTCATTTGTATAATATTAGGGATTAGAAAATTTAAAAAAAGTGTTATTTATCAAAATTATTTAAAAGAAAAAAATGATGAAAAAACAAAAGATAATAAGGAAGAAAAACAAAAAACAAAAAAACAAGTTATGAAGAATTAAAAGAAGAAGATAAAAGTTTAAATGTAAACATAAATATAAATAAATAAAATGGAAAATTCTTATTTTATATTTCTAAATATAAATTTTAATATCTTAGAGAAAATAAATTTATTCAATTTGATTCACTATTAAAAATAAATAAATATTCCAAACAAAAAAATTTAACTCATCAAGAAATTTGAACAAAGTTAAAGAAAGTTTAAAAAAACAATTTAGTATACTGAAGACTATTGAATAAATGCCATTATAATTTAGAAATTTTTTTAAAAATGTTTAATATTGAAAAACTATATAATCTTTCAATAACCTCAGTAAATCTATTAAAAAAGTATTTTTTATAAAATTATAGGTTATTTTTAATAATATTAAATAAATATTTATTAAAAATATTATAAAATAATTTTATCCACAACTCTTTGTATTATTTCAATATCTATTTATTAATAATTTTAAAACTTAATTATTTATTATAATAAAATAAAAAAATTCAAATACATAAATTGAAGTATTTATTACTTATTATTAATACTTAAATTATTTTTTCTTCCATAATGACTACTTCTAATTGAATGTTCACTTTTATTTCTAGTAAAAGATGAAATAGGAATATTATTCATATTATTATTATTTACATTATTTACATTAATAATTAAAGGCAAAACAATATCTTTATCTTTATCTTTATTTTTTTTATTTTTCTTTTTATCTTTCCCAGTAAATTCTTTATCTTTTTTTTCAATTCTAATAGCATTTAAAACAGCAAAATAAATTTTAGAATTAATTAATTTACTTAAAGAAATACAAAAATCTTTTCCAATTTTTTTATATAATTCAATAGTAAAAGGATAAATTAATCCTTTTTGTAATTTAATAGAACCTAAAGAACTTTCTAAACAATAACTTAAATCAATACCATATTTTAATTTCATAACAGCTCTTGCAGTTTTCATTTTAGAAGGATGAATTTTATTATAACAAGATTTTTTATCAAAATAAATATTTTCCCTATTAAAAATATTAGTAAAAACTAATTCATGATATTTAACATAATTAATATTATTTTCTCTTTTTTCTTTACAACTATATAAAAAAAAATTTTGTTTAACAGAATGACCATGAAAATCACAAAAAAAATAAATTTCTCTTGAATTTAAAGTTTTTTGAATCATTTGATGAACAAAATAAATTGTAGGACAAATTTCAACATTTAATTCAGTCCACATTCTATTTAAATCAATTCCTTTAAAATTACATCTAAAATTTCCTAAAATAACTCCATCAGGATTTAACATTGGTATAATTTTAAAAATAAATAATTTTCTTAATTTAAAAGCAATTGGATCATTAGATAATAAAAATTCTATTAAACCTTGAATTACAAATGAACTATTACTTTCTCCTGGATGAACTCTTGCTGTTAATAATATACATTGTTTTTTTGCTAATATATCAAAAGAATCTCTAAAATTTGTTATTAATAACATTTGCAAATTATTTCCTAAAAGAGTTTGTCCTATTTCTTCAAAACGTAAAAAATTTAAATTTGAACTTAATGATGTTAAAAAATTTGATAAATTTGAATATGTATATGGATAACAATAAGAAAAAAATATATATTTATCTTGAGTTTCTATTTTTGAAAAATTAAATGAAAATGTTAATGTACTAAAGGAATTTATTTCGTTATTTAATTCGTTATTATTGTTATTATTTATATTTATATTATTTGTATTTATTGGGATGTAATTATAATTATAATTTATATTTATATTAGATTGAATTTCATTATAACATGGTAAATTATTTTGGTAAAAATAAACATTAAAGGTATCTCTTGACCAAAAATTATTATAATGACATAAAACTCTTACATGTTCATTTAATATTATTGTTTTTTTACTTAAGTTTATTAGATTAAATTTAATAATGTTTTTTTCATTTGAAAAATTTTTATTTGGATTCAATTGAACTAAAAAATAAAACCATTGAAAAGTTCTTATTGAATTATTTTCTGGTCTTATTATTAAATCATATTCAACATCTGAATGCTTTATTGCCATTCTTAAATTTCCACTTTCAAAATTTGATGAAAATAAAATATTGTTATTCATATTATAATTTAAATATTTGTAATTTCTAAATTTATTTTCTGGATATGGTTCTTTAATATTAATAATATCTAATAATTTTTCATAAGATATTTTTTTATTTCCTAAATATTCTTCTTCTGAATATACTATTTCACAATTTTTATTTTTATAATTTTCAATATTTAATTCATTAATATTTAATAATTGTTCATGTGTTAATTTGTCACTTTTATTTTTAGTAGTATTATTACTATTATTAATTGTATTATTTGTATTATTTAAATTAATAGGTCTATCAACTGGATTTGGTAAAGGAATAAAATTTTTATTTAATGGTAAATAAATTCCTAATTTATTATTCATCTTTTATTTATTTAAATTTAATTAATTATAATTTTATCTAATGTAATTTATAAGTTATGGAAACTATAGATGAATTCTTACCAAATTTTACTTCAATTCTAAAAAACAATGATTTAAATAAAAATAATTATAATTTAGGTTTAATAGAAGAATCTACTAAAATTTCAAATAATCCTTTTTTATGTTTATTATTAGTTTATTATTTAAAAAATGATATAAATATTATTTTATTAAGTGAAAGAGAGTCACTTAATCATTATGCAACAATTGGAAGAAAATTAGGAATAAATTTAATAAATTTAAATAATTTTTGTTATGTTGATCTTCAAAGTACTTTTATTTCAATGTTAAATATTGAATTACCTTTAAGTGAAAATTTTCCTAGTTGTTTTAATATTTTAAAAGCCAAAAATCATATTTATCTGAAAAAAAATGATATTTTTAATAAAGAAACTTTAACTTTTGATTATGAGAAATTAATTCCTTTATTAAAAGAACAAGTAAATAAATTTAAAGAAAATAACAATAAAATTATTATTATTTTTGATAAAACAAATGATGATATTAATCAAATTAATAAATTAATAAAATTTTCTTATGAAAATAATATAAGTTTGGTTTATTCAGTAAATAAAGATGTAAATGATCAATCAACAATTGATTATATAAGATATCTTAGTGATATATTAATTGAATTTAAACAAAATGAATCTGGCTTTTCAAAAGATGTTGATGGAATGATGAATATTATTATTAATCAAGATAAATTAAATGGTGATATTACTGGTGATAAATCCTCTCATATTAGATATTATTTGCAATCTAATAATATTAAATTCTTTACTCATTTAAAAATATAATAAAAGTTTTTTTTTCAAAATAATTAAAAAATCAATATAATTTTAATCTTTTCTTTTTAATATAATTATAAAAAATAATTATTGTACTTTTTTCTTTTTGATTTATAATAGATTATTTATTCATTAATGAAAATAATTTCTCCTAATAAATTTTTAAGATTTTTTTTTTAAAGATTTTATGAATTTTAATGATTTTCTTTGTGGAGAGTTTTCATTTATTTATTTTTTATATTTTACAATATTTATAAAAAGCTATTCAATTTTTTTTATGTCAAAAAAAAAAAAAAAGAAAAAAATTAAAATGGGAATTAATTGTTGTCATTGTGGAAAATGTAATTATATAGATTTATCTCAGCAATCAAACAAAACAAATTTATTTAATAATAATAATAATGATGATGATGAAAGAACAGTTCATAAAACAAATACAAATACTTTAGGTTATAAATGTAAAACAGGAACTTCTTTTGCAGATAAATTTTTAAATACAAAAACAAAATCAGTAGTTCTTCCAGTAATGAAATCAAAAACAAATTTAAAAAAAAAAATATCAACAAATTTATTAAAATTTACAAATGAAAAAAGTCAATTAGAAATAATAGCAAAATTCTTAAAATCAGAAAAAGATCTTAAATTAATAAGAAAAGCATTATCAAATTTTTTTTTTATTAATACTCTTTCAGAGAAAAATATCGAAGAAATAATAAATGAAATTCATTTTGCAAAAATAAAAGCAAATAAAATAATATATATGCAAGGATATGAAGGTCAATTTTTATATATTTTAAAAAGTGGAATTGTTGAATTATTAGTTGATGATATTTTAATAAAAAAATTAACTAATGGAGAAAGTTTTGGAGAATTAGCTCTTTTAAATAAAAAACCAAGATTAGAAACAATAAGAACTTTAATTCAATGTGAATTATTTATTTTAGAAAGAGATTCTTTTAGAAAAATAATAGATAAAGCTATGAAAGAAAATTATAATGAAAATAAAAATTTTATTCAATCAATTTCTGTTTTTAAAATTATGGATTCTTATCAACAAACTTTATTATGTAATTCTTTATATGAAGAAATTTTTTTAGAAAATCAAATTATAACAAAAGAAGGAGATGATGCAAATTGTATTTATATAATAAAAGAAGGAGAAGTTAATTGTGTTAAAAATTGTATTATAATAAGAACTTTATATAAAGGAGAAAATTTTGGAGAAAGAAGTATTTTTGGTAATTCAAAAAGAACTTTAGATGTTATTGCTAAAACAAATTGTGTTTGTTATTCTATTTCTTTTAAAACTTTAGAAAATATTTTAGGAAAAGATTATAAAATAGAATTATGCAAACAATTTATTAAATTTACTTTTTCAAAAAGTAATTTTTTTAATTTTGTTGATACGGAATATTTAAATAGAACTTTTCCTATTTTTGAATTAAAAAATTATTCTAAAAATGAAATTATTATCAATAAAGGAAAAATTATTTCAAATAAAATATATGTTGTTATTGATGGAAATGTTGTTAATGAAGATAATAATGAAATGATTTCAAAAAGAGGTCAAATTTTATTAGAAGAAAATTTATTTTTAAAAGGTAATTTAAAAGCAAAATATAATTTTGTTGCTTATCCAGATAGTTTAATTTGTGTTGCTGATACAGAAATGTTTTTAGAACATTTAAATGTAAAAAATTTTGAAGAATTAAAAATAAATTGTTATAGATTTTCAATTTTACAAAAAAGTTCTTTTTTAAGAAAATTACCAATTGAAAAAATAGCTGATTTAATTGATAAAATGAAAATGAAAATATTTGAAGAAAATGATCAAATAACAAATAAGAATGAACAAGGAGATAAAATATATTTTATTATTAATGGAAAAGTAAATGTTGAAAAATCAGAAAAAGATGAAAATAATAATTTAATAAATTATTCAGTTATTGAATTTGGAGAAGGAGAATGTATAGGAGAAAATTTATTATATGAAGATGAATATTTAATTTCAACTTTTGCAAAAACAAATTGTTGTTTATTATTTATTTTTAATAATTTATTTAGATATACTTTAGGACCAACTTTAACATCATATTTAAAAGATTCATTAACTTTAATTGATAAAAGTATTGAATTAAAAGATTTAGAATTTTTATTTGATATAAATTCAAATGTAACAAGAACAATTTCTTTAGTTCTTTCAAAAACAAATGAAAAAAAATATATAATTAAAAGTTATCCTAAAAATTCAATAATAATGAAAAAAACATTTAAAAAAATGAAATTATATAAATCAATAATGATATCAATAGATCATCCTTTAATAGTAAAATATAAAACACATTTAGAAGATTCAAATTATATATTTTTACTTTTTGAATTTATATCAGGAATGGGATTAGATGAATATATAAAAGATAATAATCAAAAAAAACATTATCAATAAACTCAAATTCAATTTTATTCTGCAACAATATTATTAATAATAAATTATCTTCATAAAAAAAGTATAGTTCATAGAGATATAACACCAGAAAATTTTATAATAAAAGAAAATGGATATTTATGTTTATTTAATTTAAGAAATTCAATAATAATAAAAGATAAAACAAATTCAATAATTGATGGAAATTTTTTTTATATGTCTCCAGAAGTAATTTTAGGTGATGGTTATTCTTTTGAAATTGATTATTGGTCTGCTGCTGTTATTATGTATGAAATTGTTTTTGGACATTTACCTTTTTCAGGAAATAAAGAAGATCCAATGAGTATTTATTTTTCTATTATTAATGAAAAATTAAATTTTCCTTTAAATTTTGAAAATAAATCTTTTGAAAATTTAATTTCTTTAATGCTTGAAAAAAATTCTTCTAAAAGATTAGTTAAAATTGAATTAATTCAATCACATCAATTTTTTTTTCAATTTAAATTTAATGAAGTTGAATATTTAACTTATATTCCAGAATATTTTCCTAAGAAATTAGATATTCAAAATATTACTGAAGGAACTTATAAAAAACATTCTATTTTAAAATATAATGAAATTATTCATGATAATCCTAAAATAATTTTAACTGATGCTCAAAGAGCTATTCATGAACCTTGGTTTAAAAATTTTTAAAAATATATATAATTTATTTTATGTATATTTTACTTATTTCTTCTTGTATTATATTTGTATGATATTATAATATTATGATTTAAATTTTTGAATTAAATTTTTATAAAATAAATTGACTTTGATATTCTTTTAAAACTATATTCTTATTTTTATATCAATTTTAGATTGTAATGTTTAATCAAACAATTTAAATAATTTTTTAGTAAAAAAATAAAATTTATTAAGTTAAATCATAAAGAATAATAAATAAATATTGAGTGAGAAAGATTTATATATATTTTTTTATAAAGATAAAATATTAATTTTTTTATTTTATTTTGTTTTAAAAATAAGGTTATTTAAAATATTTAATTTTTTTTATTTTAATTTTTATAAACAAATTTTCATAATAAAAGAACAAATATTACTTTGAGTTTTCTATTTGAATCATAAACAAATATATTCTTAAATGAAATAAGTCTCATTAAATATCTAAAAAATAGAACAAAGGAAATTGAAAAAAAGAATGTCAAAAAAAATATAAATAACAAAAACATTAAATAAAGAATTCGATTATAAACTCTAATAAATTAATTATAAATAAAGAATAATTAAAAATTTATTTTATTATTAAAAGATAAAAAAACAAATTTGAAAATAATAAAATAAATTAAACAAAAATTTTAACTTTAATGACAATTGAACTAATTATTAATGAACAATCCTATTTTATTTGGAAAAAATCAAAAAGGACATAAATATTAAAAAATTATGACAATAAAAAATTTCATTTAAAATATTTTTGAAAAATACAAAAATTTAATTGAAATTATGGGAAAA
>JAJJKW010000671.1:0-12031 GCA_023805745.1 Isotricha sp. YL-2021b | reverse complement strand
CCCCAATCCCCAATCCCCAATCCCCAATCCCCAATCCCCAATCCCCAATTAAAATTATAATAAATTTAATCTTTAATTTTAATTACAGTATCAATTAATTTAAAATAATAAAAATATATTCATAAACTTATTTTAGACATAAATATTTTTTAAATTATAAAGAAAAAAAAGAATTATAAAAAAAGTTTGAATTATTTAATTAAAGAAGAAAATAAAAAAATGAAGATATATAATTTATAATAAATCATTGATTTGAAACAATTTAAGAAAATAGTAAATAAAAAGGAATTAGAAGAATTATCATAATTTGAACAATGAATGTAATCAACTTAAAATGAATTTTTAGAACTATATATTTATTTTATTTAATATCTAAATTGAGGAGAACTTTTTTTAACACAAAAATATTTCATTTAATTTCACTATGAAATATTATTTCTTTTATCATAAATTATTTTTTCTTTCCTTATATTTTGTTTAATCATCCTATAATTATTTTGAAAAATGATAAATTTTGGATTTAATTACTCAAAAAGTTGAAAATTACTTTTCAAATAAAAATATTAAGTAATCAATATTAATCTCAAAATTATAATTTTTGATTCTTTTAATTTATTCAAAATAATTTTGATTAAATTCAATCATTTAAGTAAATAATTTTTATATTTTGATATTGAAATATTTTATATATTTTTTTAATTGATAAAATTAAATAAAATAATTGATATTTTAACAAAGACTTAATTCAATATAAATGAATTAAAAATATTTATAAATTAAAAATATATAAAAACTTACATAAGACTTATATATTATTTATATTTAATTATTATATTATATTAAACAATAGAAACTGAATCAGTAACTAATTGAACATTTCCAACAGATTTAATAATTTGAAAATAAATTTTAAACCAAATAAAAAGAATCATAAGTAAATCAACCAAAATATTAATAACAAAAACAGTTACACAAAAAGAATAATATCTTTTAGCAATTTTTTTATTTAATCCAATAATAATATTTTGAAAAGCATATTCAAAATAAAAATTAGTAAAAGTAGTCATTATAATATCAGTTTCCATAAATTTATCTACTAATAAACTTAACCTTGTTTCAACAGTTTTATCACTTGTTAAAAAAATAGAATAAACTTGTCTTGTATAAACAGTAATATAAGTAAAAATTGAATCTACATTACTTTGTAAAATAGGAATATTATTACAAATATCATTTAATTGAGTATTTAATTGACTATTAATTTGAATTAAATAAGTATTTAAAGTACTTGTATAATTTGAATATAATTGAGAACAAATAGAAGTTCCTTGTAATAAATAATCAACTTCAATTAAAGAATTAAATTTTTTTTCATTACTTTCAATATTAGATAAATCACTTGAAATTGAAGAATATTTAGATAAAAAATCTAAAACACAATTTTCACATTCAGGAGTAAAAGAATTATTATATAAATTATAAGGACTTTTTTTATTAAAAATAATAGATAATTTAACAGCAGAATAAAAATTAAATAAAGAATAAAATCTTTCTACTAAATTAGAAGTAAAATAAATAGAAATTTCAACTTTAGTAAAATTAGTTTGAGAAACAATAATAACAACAATTCCAATAATTAAATAAAAAATTGCCATTATAATAATAAAAAATATAAAATTTTTAACCATTTCAAAATCAAAATTTAATCTTTTTAATAAATCTTGACTAGCTTTTGCTTTTCTTGCTTCTTTACTTAATTTTTTTAATTGTTGTTTAGCTCTTAAAGTAGAACTTCTAAATAAACCTTTTACAGCTCCTGAAAATTGTAAATATTCACTTTTATCTCCAACTGAATTTGAAGTAATTATTGATAAACTATCATCATTTATATTATTATTATTTGGTTCTTTATTTTCTTGTTTTTGAATATTTTCTTTCTTTTCTTTCCTCTTTTTTTTTAATTTATCTTCTAATTGATTTTGTTCTATTTCTTCTCTCATTTTTCTTATTTTATTATATATTTTACTTGGACTTTGTTCACTTTTTATTAGTTCTTTTACATATTGAAATTTTTCTTGTAATTTTACTATATTTTCTTCACTTAAACCATATAAATTCTGAAATTCTGTTTTTAATATTGTTTTATATATTATTATTGATGATAAGCATATTAATACAAATATTATGTTAAATATTAAAAAAACTATTAATAATACTTTGTTTGTTCCATTTAAATTATGAAAATGATTATCACTTGTTTCATTTAAAAATTTTGATATATATTCAAAATTTATTACATAGGAATTAAAATAATTAAATAAATGATGATATATATTTATTAAATCTGTAAAATACATTTTATCTTCTTTTGTTAATGTAGAAGAATTTACTCTTGTTAAACTCATTAAATTAGGATAAACTAAAGAAGTAGTATCATTATATGTATATTCTAAATATTTTGTATCTAAAAATAATTTTGAACTTTGCTCATTTGCAAGTTGATTTATAGTAAGAGTAAATAAATCAATAATATTTTTCAATTTTTCTAATTTAATATTATATGAACCAGAAGGATCTAAATGAATAAAATAAGTATTATAATTAATATTATTTGAATATTTATCATTGGAAAAATATTCATAAGCATAAGTATTAAATTGAATTATATCATTTAAAGTTAAACTTGAATCATATTCAATTAAATTTTTAATTAAAGAATCATAATTAATAGGATTAGTCATATTTAATTGATTAACTAAATAATCATAATATTCACTATCAGAATCAGTAATATTATATTTAAAAAAGCAAAAAAAAATCATAGTAGATTTAAAAACTCTAGAAACCATAGTATAATATAAATCAATAGTATCTAATAATTTAAAAGAATTTTTATAATAAGTTTCTAAATAAATAATACAACTTAATCCAAATAAAACTAATCCAATATTAAACATAAAAATAATATAAATAAAAGTTTCAAATTTATTAGCAGAACTTTTATTTCCAACAGTTTTCATTAATAAATAACCAAAAACATCAGAATTAGAAGTATTAGCTTGAGAAGAACCATAAGAATGAAGATTTGTTTTAGTATTCATTGTCATACTCATAGAATGTTGACTTTCATAAAAAGTATTATAATAATTTACATAATTTTGATAAGTATTAATATCATCATCTTTTTTATCTTCTTTTTTAGCTTTTTTTTTTTTTTCATCATCTTCTTCTTTTTTATCTTCTTCTTTTTCTTGTTTTGTTAATGGTTCTTTTTCATCACTAGAATTACTATAATCTGTTGTTAAATGTTTTACTGTCATTGTATGTGATTTTGCTTTATCTTCATTACTTATATTACTTGTTTCATTTTCTTTTTGTTGTTTTTTTTTATCTTCTGGATTTGATATTTTTATATTATATATATAATATTTTACATCATTTATTACTTCTTTTGAAAATAAATGTAAAAAAACTACACTTTTATCTTTTTTAAATTGTCCATTTACATCATTTCTAATAAAAGAATTTAAAAAACTTGGAGCTGCTGTATTTTTAGTTTTATCAAAATTATTATTATTTTCTAAAAGAAATAAATTTTTAGTTGCTTCAACAACACCTTCATTAGCAATAGAAACAATTTTAACATCTTCTAATTTTTGTTTTTTATCTAAATTAAACATAGTAAACATATTAATTCTTCCTTTACTTGCAGCAACAATTTCAGCATTAATTCCAACTTTTTCATATAATACATCTGAACCATTAATAAAATTACCATATTCATCTATTATTATTAAATGCCTTTTATGAAAATGACAATACATATATAATAAATAATTATCTTCTAAATTAGGTACTATATCTATTATAAATTTAACATATCTTGCATTTGTTTCATTATCACATATTACTGTTTTAAATTCTAATTTTTGATCTGTCATATTTGATAATATTATTTCGTTTTCTAATTTTTTGACTCGAGATTTTGCTAAAATTTTTGGAAATATTTTTTCTAGTGATTGATCTAATAATTCACTTATTTTATAATTTGTCATATCTATAAATTTTTTTGGTATTTTTTTAATTCTCCATGTTTTATTATTAAAATCATATTTCAATAAAAAAGAAATATTTTCTGCAAATTCTCTATCAATATAATCTAAAAAATCTATAAAATTATAATCTAAACTATCAACTAATTCATTGTCTAATGGACGTGGAAATAATAATCTTACTATACAAATTATTTGTAAAAAATTTGGAGTATCAAAATAAGTTCTTTTATTTTTTTTTAAAAAATGAAGGTCTGATAATAATGAATTATATAAACTTCCTATTGAATTTGTTTTATTTGTTACTAATTCAACTTTTTCTGTTCTTGTTTTTATAAAACCTAAAATGTCTTCAAAATTTTTTATACACATTAATAATTCATCATTTACTTCTCCATATTTTATTTTTAATAATCCTTTTAAATCTGTGTTTAATTCATCTAAATTTTTTTGATATATATATGTAATTTTTAATATTATATCATAACCTAAATTTTTACTTTTTAAATTTTTTAAGACTGTATAAGCCAACCGATGAATTTTATCTTCATCTATAATTTTTAAATACATTAATTTAATAATTAAAGTTAATCCTTCATCTTTTTCTTTATAATCTTTTTCATTTAATAAAAATTGTTGATATAAAATTAAGCATAAAGTTTTTAAATCTGGATTATAAATATCTTCACAACAAATAATACATTCTTCCATATTACATTTCATTTTATGTCCAATAATAACATTATCAATAAAATCTTCTCTTTCTTTTTTTTTTTCTCTAAAACTAATTAAATTATCAGTTGGAAAATGTCTAGTAATATAATAAATAAATCTCATACTTTCATCTAAGAATTCATCTTTATCTCTAAAAGTAAATTCTTCATTTCCTTCTGAAAAAAGAAAAACTAATCCTCCAATTAAAACAGTAATTAAAGCTAATTCTAAAGTAAATGTTATTCCAGAATAAGTTTGTAAATAATTTACATATTGATTCATTAATTTTAAAGTAATATAAATACAACAAAAAATAGATATAAAAGATTTAATATTTCTTAAATATACATGATTTACTATTTTTTCTTTTGAACTAAAGGCATTTATTCCTCTTAAAAAAATAAATAAACCAACAATTAAATTAATAACAGTAAAATCATTAATTCCCATTAATTTATCATAAGTAATTTTAAATCCGATAAAAACTTTAATAATAATTAAATTAACTTCTAAAGAAGATTGAAAAGAATCATAAGGTAAAGTTTCAGTACAAAAAGTATTATTAATATAACTATTATAAATATATCCTAATAAAATAAAAATAATTAAAAATAATAAAGAAAGAATCATATAAATAATTTCTTTTACTTTATAATTACTTTCTAAATACTGTCCTTTATATAAATAAACAATAGGTCTATTAACTAAAACAATAGAAATAAAAATAAAAAGAGGCCTTATTATAAAATTAACTAGATTTGTTACTATAATTGCAGATATTCTTATTCCTAAACTTGGTTTTCCTCTTGTATTTAAAAAAAATAAACTTCCAATTAAAAAACACATTAATAATACAATTGCAATGGATATAAAAATTAAATTTGAATTATAAACACAATATGAATTATCAAAAGTATATAATACTTTATTTCGAAATTTAATTTCTAAATAAGGTTCATTTGTACTAAATCTTTGATACATTCTTAAATCTTCATCTTCAGTTTCTTCTCTTGTTCCATTATAATTAAAAATTAAATCACATTCATTTGGAAATTGTTCATTTAACATATCTAAATAAATATTTGGACTTAAGAAATATAATGGAGATAAAAGATCTGATAATATTTTATCTTTACTAAACATTAAATCTACTGCATATATACATGCACTATTTTCTATTATTGTTAATAATATATTATATAGGGCAAAAGCTATTATATATTTCATAAAGCTTGAATAAGCTAAAACTGCTCTTTTTTCTAATTCTCCTTCCATATAATATTTTTATTTATTTAATTTTCTTTAATTTTATTTTTCATGTATTATATATAAAATTTTATTAAAACATTTTATTTTTTACTTTTTATAAGTATATTATTCATTTTGCCAATGTTTATCATTTATGTAATATTTCGTAATATTTGTTTTCAATTATGGATAGAAAGAGAGATTTAATATATTTAATACATTTAATTTAAATTTATTTAAATTTATTTAAATTATTTAATATATTACATTGGTTTCATATATAAGTATTCATTTAAATTAAAAATATAATGATAAAAAGTAAACAAAATTCTTCAATAAAAAAATCAAAATATGACGAAGACAATTACCAACAAAAAATTACATATGATGTTAAATTAAATTTAACACAAATAATTTCTTTAGAAGAGACATCCTTTTTCAATCAGCAAGATTTTAATATAAGCAGGTAATTTAAAAATTTTAATATTTTTAGTAATAATTTAGAGAATTTTAATTTTATGTTTAATAATTCAGAACTCTACGAAGAATTAAATTATCAAAATCACTATTTCCAGTTTTCCGGAAAAAAAACGAAAAGAAAAAATAATAATATAATTGAAGAAGGAGAATTAATTGTTTATAAAGGAGTTAATGCAATTTCTCACTCTACAAATTTAATTGAATTTACAATTGATGATGAATTTATATATAATTTAAGAAATATTTTTTATTGTGAATCTAAAAATCAAGAAAATTCACTTTCTTTAGAAAATATTTATGAAAATTTAAGTGATATAACATCTAAACTAGATGATAAAAATACTCCTATCAAAATAAAAGAGAAAAAAAAAACCACAAAAAATCAAATAAAAAAGAAAAAATTTAAAGTTTGGAAGCCAAATGATGTTAAAGATAAAAAATCAATTGATAAATTTTCTTAAAAAAAAAAAATTTTTTTATTTAATATAATGTTTTTAATTTAAAAAATAATAAATAGATATTTAAATCTTAAAAAATAAAAATATTTTGGAATTTGACTCTTTTTTAAATAAGATATACAAAATAAAAGATAAATCTTTTAAAATAATTCAAATTTAATTTTTATATTTTTATAATTTCTTCTTTTGTTTGTCTAATTTTCTTTTTCCATATAAATTTAAATTAAATTCTTAATAATAAAAATTAAATAAATAATAAATAAATATAGAATATTATAAAATACTATAATTCTTCGATTTAGAAAAAAATAAAAAGACAAAAAAAAAAAGAAAAAAAAATAAACAAAAAATACAATAAAAAAAAAATAAAAAAAAATGCACAAAAATGTAAGAAAAAACTATTTATAATTAAAAAATAGTATATATTTTATTCAACTTGCAAGAAATTATCAGAACAGCATTTCTTAACAAAATCATCATTAACAGATTTTGTTGTATTAAAATCATTTTCTTTTTCAATAAACAATACATATGCAATATATGAAAATCATTTAATAGCATGGATACCACAAACTCAAAATTTATATGATGATAATTTAGAATATTTATCATCATCACCAATTTCATTTTCAAATTTTGGATTAAAAAAAATAAAAAATATATTTTGTAATACAGATGTATGTCATGCTATAACAGAAAGTGGTTCAATATATTCTTGGGGAAATGATATAGATCAAAAAGGACTTCTTGCTTTAGGTGATAATATATTTAAAGTTAAAATTCCTACTTTAAATAAAAATTTAAGTACTTTAAAAATTAGATATATTTCTTTAAGTGAAACACATGGTGCAGGATTAGATTATAATGGTAATTTATATACTTGGGGAGATGATTCTTTTGGTCAATGTGGTTTAAATAATGATAATATTAATAATAATAATAATAATAATAATGATAATGTTAGTAATCATGTTTATAATAGTTTTAATAAAGTTTGTTTTATTCCTAAAAAAGTTGTTTTAAATTCTCCTTTCATTGTTATTAAAATTCAATGTGGGAAATTTTATACTGCGGGAATTACTAATGAAGGTATTGTTTTTAAATTTGGATTAATTAATTATAAAAGTAAAAACCTTGTTTATAATGAAAATAATAAAAATTCAAATATAGTTTTTTTAAATTATAAAAATGAAAATAATTTTAATCCTAATTTTGATGATATTTTTTCTGATAAAGTTACTGATATTTTTTGTGGAGAAGAATTATTAACTTTTGTAAATCAAAAAGGAGAATTATTTATTTATACAGAATTACAAGGTTTATATAAAATAAAAATAAATAATGATAATCAAGATAATACAAGAATAAATTTATTTCAAGATTATCAAAAGAGAAATAATTCAATCGATAAAGTAAAATTTATTGATAGAACTTTTTATGCAATTTCAAAGAATAATTCTATGATATATGAATTTATAAATTATACTGATAAAAATAGGGATTTTGATTTATTTGATTATGTTCAAAATGAATATGATGTAAATGAAAATGTAAAAATAGAAATGATAAATCAACCTTATTATGTTAAAGTTATATTTTTTAAAATTAGATGTTCAGATTATTATATGAGAAATTTTGAAGAATCAGAAGAAAAATTATTTTTTAAGAGAAAATATAATCCTGATTCAAATGATTTTTTAATGACAAATTCAACAAATAATTTTTATAATACATATGAAAGTGGAAATTCTTTTAATTCAAATTTCACAAATAATTTAACTTCAATGAGTAAAATATCAAAAATTTCTAATATGCTTGGTAATTTATTAGATAGAAAAATTGATGATTTTGTTCATCAAACTAAAATATATTATAAAGGTGATGGAAACGCCTTTTTATCAGGAAAAAAAAGAATAGAATTAATTAAAATTGATTTTGAAAATTCTGAAGGAATAAACTTTTTAGAAAATGAATTAATAAGTGAAATATTAAATAATAATGTATCTAATTTAACAAGTAATATATTAAATATTCCAATAAATGAAAATTTCAAAGAAGGATATAGAATAAAAAGAAATTTTGATGATGATAAAAATAGAGCAAATTCAACTTCAAAATCAAGTTTATCTCATGGAATAAATAATAATAAAAATAATAATAATAGATATGGAAATATTTTTAATAATGAAAATAATGGAAATTATAATGATAATTTAAATTCCTTTGATAAAAATTTTAGAGGATTTTCTTCTGGACATATAAATAATATTGATAATGGAATTATTAATGATAATGATGATCAAAACCAAAAAATAAAAGAAAAAATGGATAAATTAAGAAAAAATTTTAAAGATAATGTTCAACAAAATATGGAAAATTCAAATAAAAATAAAGAAATTTTAATTAATAATTTAAAGAATATTAAAACAAATGATAAAAATGAAGAAAGTCCTGAAAAAAAAAGAAATAATATTTTAGATAAATTTAAAAATGAAATAGAAAAGGAAAAAGAATTAAATGAAAAAAATAAAATATTAAGAGATGAACAAGATAAAAGATCACAAGAAATAAAAAATGAAATAAATAATAATAAAAAAAATTTGAAAAGTAATTTAAAAAAAAATTCTGATAAATTTTATAATGAAGATGGAGGAATAAATAATTTAAAAATAAAAGGAATAAAAGATTTTGAAGGAGATTCTCCAGAAAAAAAAAATAATATAAATAATGAAAATGATTTAAATAAAAATGAAATTGAAAATGGATTAAATAATAATAATATAGATGAAAATAATAATAATAATCTAAATAATATTAAATTAAAAGGAGGAATTAAAAGAAGTTCAAATAATAATAAATTAAATGATAACTCATATGATAATAATGAAGAAATAAATACTAATTTAAATGATAAAAATAAAAAAGAGAATAAAAATAAAGAAGAAACAAATAATAATGATAAAATAAGAATTTTAAATTTTTCTGATGATGAAGAAAGTAATGAAGATGAAAATAATAAAAATGAGAAAAAAGGAATTTTAAATTTTTCAGATGATGAAGAAAGTGATGAAGAAACAAATAAAAATGATAAAAAACATAAAAAGAAAAAAGGAATTTTAAAATTATCTGATGATGAAAATGAAGAGGAGCATAAAAAGAGAAAAGGACATTTGAAATTTGATGAAAATAATATAAATAATGAAGAAATAAAAAGACCTAATAAAAAGAAAATAAGTTTTAAAGATGAGAATGAATATATTGACAAAGATAATAAAGATGGAAATAATAAGAAAAATACAAAAATTGAAAATAATAATGAAGAAAATGATGAAAATTTAGATATTAAGAATAATAATAAAAAAAAGAGTAATTTAAAAAATAAAGAAGATTTAGAAGGAAATGATGAAAATAAAAGAAATAATAATAATAAAAACAACTTAAAAAATAATATTGATAATGAAGAAGATAATGAAAATAATAATAAAAATGATAATAATAAAAAAAATCAAATTATAGGAAATGATAATAATAAAGAAGAAGAAAAAGATAAAAAGAAAAAAATAATAAGAAGAAAAAATGAAAATAATATTAATGGAGAAGAAGAAGAAAATAATTCAGAAAATGGAGAAAAAAATTTAGGAAATAATAAGAAAAAAAAATTTGGGAAAAATAATAATAATGAAGAAGAAGAAGATGGAAATGAAAATGAAAATGAAATGATAAATAGTAATAAAAAAAAAAATAAGAAAAATTTAGAAGAAAAAAATAATAATGGAGAAGAAGAAGATAATTCAGATAATGGTAATAATTTAAATAATAATAAAAAAAAATGTTTAGGAAAAAAAAATAATAATGAAGAAGATAATTTAGAAAATAATAAGAAAAAAAAATTAGTGAATGATAATGAAGAAGAAGATAATTTAGAAAATGAGAATAATATGAAAAAAAAATTGAAAAGAAGTGGAAAAAATAATAATGAAGAAAATGATGATAATTTAGAGAATACTGATTTAAAAAATAATAATAATATTGATAAAGAAATAAAAAACAAAAAAAATAAAAAAGTTCTAGAAAAAAAAGAAAATAATAATGATGAAAATTTAAATAGTGAAAAAAATTTGAAGAATAAAAAGAAAAAAATTATAAATAAAGAAAATGAAAATGAAAATGAGAATGAAAATGAGAATGAGTCAGATGAAGAAAATGATAATCAAAATAATAAAAATAAAAAAATTAATAAAAATAAGAAAAATAAGAGAAATAAAGAAGATAATCAATTATCAGAAAATGAATCTAATAATAATAAAATACCAAATAAATCAAATAAAAATGTAAATAATTCAAAAGAAAAAAATTCAAATGAAAATAAAATAATTTCTCCTTTAAACAGTCCAAAAGAAGAAAATAAAAAAAAAAATAAATATATAAAAAATAATCAAAATGAAGAAGAAGAAAATAATCAATTATCAGAAACAAAATCAAATAAAAATTCAAGTTCAAAAAATTCAAATAAAAAAAAATTTATAAAAGAAACAAATCCAGATGATAATAATTCTAATTTCCAAAATTTTGAAAAAAAGAAATTATCTCAAAATTTTGAACATATAGAACCAATATCAATAAATAATAATGATATATCAGATGATAATTTAATAAAAGATATGGTTGGAAATTTAAATAGTAAAAAAAATACTTCAAATAATAATTTAAAAAAAATCTCAGATGATAAAAATAAAAAAAATAAAAAAGAAAGAAAGAGTTCAGGTGATAATAAAAGTAATAATAAAAAATCTTCAAGAGTTCCAAATTATATTTATGATAAAAATTATAATAGTAATAGTAAAAAAAGTTTATCAAAAAATCTTTCCCCTCAAGAAAAAGAATTTTCAAAAAATTCAAGTAATAAAAAAATTGGAGGACAAGGTACTTTTAAACCAAATATTTTAAATCTTTTAGAACAGAAAAATAATGAATTTAAAAAGAAAGAAAATAATTTAGACAAAAGTAATAATAATAATAATAATAATAATAATAATAATAATAATAATAATAATAATAATAATAATAATAATAATAATA
>JAJJKW010002167.1:0-12064 GCA_023805745.1 Isotricha sp. YL-2021b | reverse complement strand
CTTCTTCAATTTTACTTTGTTCATATTTTTGGTTTTGTTTTTTTTCTTCATTGATTTTTCTTAATTTTTCTTTTAATTGCTTATTTTCGATTAATAATTCTTCATTATTTTCGGTAAGTTTATCTATTTTTTTTTTTGCTTCTTGAGTTACTTTTTGGAAATCATTTATGATTTGAGATTTCTCATTAATATTAGATTTTAAAAATATATTTTCATTTCTTAACTTATTTATTATTTGACCATATTGTTCAATCATTTTACTATAATAAATATTATCAAATTGGTTTTCATTGTCAAAATTATCTAAAATATTTTCATTACTTTCAAACATTTATAATTTTTATTTATGAATTCAAAAAAATAAAAAATTTTTTTATTTTGATTATAATTATTAAAAATAAAATGTTAAGTATATTTCAAATTATATTATTCTCAAATAATTCAGATTACATATAGTTATAAAATATTAAGTAAACAATTAATTTACTTTTTTATTTCCTAAAAAGGATAAATAATATATAAATAAATTAATTTAATAATTATTTTTCAAAAAACCTATATCTTCCAATTAAGTCATAAATATCATCTTCACTAACATTTAATTGTTTAAAAATAGAACCAAGACAAATTTTAATATTTTGTGTAAAATGAATTTGAGAAATTAAATTTTCAACAGTTTTTTTTAATCTTTCTTTAGAATTATAATCATTTCTTTTCCTTACACCATAAGTATAAATACCATATTTACTCATATTATCAATAATTTCATCAAAATTTAATTCATCAATAAATTGAGGACTTTCTAAATCATCTTCAATAAAAGAAATACCAAAAACATTTTTTTCTTCTTTATATTTATTTAATTCACTTTGTAAATTTTTATTTTCTTTTTTTAATATATCTATTTCATTTTTTAATTTATCAGGATTCAATTCTATATTTTTTTTCCTATTGAATAATTTTGCATAATTTACACTTAATCTATTATAATCTGTTTCTTTTTTAATTAATTTATTTTCTAGTTGTTTTTGCTTTTCTTCTAAATTTTCTATTTGTTTTTGTAATTCAATAGAATCATTTTTTGGTATATTAAAGTCAGAAAAATCTTTTCTTGTTTTTTGTTCTTTCCAAATAAAATCTTCATAAGTTTCTTCTTTATTATTATCTAAATTATTTTTTATTTTAAATAAAAACCATTTAATTTTTTTATTATATTGAAATACTTTTATTAATTCATGAGTTTCTGAAGATATTACATTTATATTTTTATTATTATTATTAGTATTATTTTGTATTTTATTATTATTTATATTATCTTCTTCTTGAATATTATTATTATTTATTTCTGATTCAGTTATACTTTTATTTTTAAATTTTGAAGAAAATTTTGAAATTGATTTTTTTTTTTGAATTTGAGAACTACTTTGTTCATTTATATCAGAAATATTATTTTCTTGTTTAGAAAAAGTTTTTTCTTCGATTTCTTTTTCATTTTCTAAAATATTTTCATTTTCATATTGTGATAATAATTTATCATTATCATCAATATTATCATCTTTTTTATTAAAAGATGAAAAACTTATTTTTGAGTTTGTTTTTATATAATTTAATGATGGAGGATTATTTTTTAATTGAAGTTTTAATTCCTCAATATTTGATTTAAGTTCCTCTATTTCTTTATAACTTTTTTCTTTTTCTTCTATTAATAATTTATTTTCAAAAGAAAAATTCTCTACTTGTTTTTTTAATTCTATTAATTTATTATTATATTTATCATTTAAATTTATATCTATATTATTTATATATTCAAAATCATCAACATTTTCTATTTTAGTTATTATTTTGTTATTGTCTAATTTTTTCTTCATTTCTTTATTTTCTTTATAAATCATTAAATTTTCTGTTTTTAATTCATTATTATGTAAAATAAATTTATTCATTTCTTTTGTTGTTTCCTCTTTTTCTTTTTCATAATTTTTCTTTAAATTATTAAATAAATCCATTTGATATTTAATTTCTCTTTTTAATTTCTTATTTTCTATATTTAATAGAGAAATTTCTTTTTTATTATTTTCTTCTATTTTATCCTTGTTTTGTTTTAATGATTCTATTTCTTTCTCATTATTATTTGTTAATTCTAATAATTTTAAATTTAATTTCTCAATTTCATTGTCTTTTAAATTTAAATTAGATTTGATTGATTCATAATTATTTTTTAAATCTTGTTTTTCATAATTTAACTTTTGATTTTCTTCCTTATTAGTAGAAATAATATTTTTTAAAAGTATTATTTCTTTATTTAATTTGTTATTTTCTTTTTTGAATTCATTCATTTGATTTTTTAATTCTTTTATATAAACATTTAATTTGGAATTTTCTGAATTCAAATTTGAATTTTCTATTTTTTTTTCAGTAATTTTTTCTTTTAATTCTTCAATAATATTATTATCAAGGATATTTTTTTCTAATTCAATATTTTTACTTTTTAATTCTTTTATTTCATTATTTAAATTCTCTTTATTTTGTATTAAATTAGCATTATTCTTTTCTAATTCATTTTTATCATATTCTAATATTTTAATATTATTAATTAAATTATTATTCTCCTTTTGTAAATTATTATTATCCTTTTTTAAATTATTATTATCTTTTTGTAAATTATTATTATCTTTTTTTAAATTATTATTATCTTTTTGTAAATTATCATTTTTTTTTTGTAAATTGTCTTTTTCTTTTTGTAAATAATTATTTTCTTTTTGTAAATTATCATTTTCACTTTGTAAATTGTTATTGTCTTTTTGTAAATTATCATTTTCACTTTGTAAATTTTTATTGTCTTTTTGTAAATTGTTATTTTCACATTGTAAATTATCATTATCAGTTTGTAAATTATTCTTTTCTTTTTGTAAATTATTATTATTTATTTCCAATAAATTAATTTTTTCTTCCAAATCAGATTTATTTTTAAAATGATTTTTACTTTTTTTATCTAAAATTACATTCGAATTATTTTTCAATTTTTCATTTTCTTTAGCATAATTATCAATTATAGTTTTATTTTTTTTAATAACATTAAGACAATTATTTCTTTGAATTTTCAATTCTTTTATTTCATTTGCCATTTCATTATTTTTTTTAGTCAATTGACAAATTTTTTCTATAAATTCATTTTTATCATTTTGATATTCAGAAAATAATGAAATATCAGTTTTTTTCTTTGGTGTATTACTATATGAATAATCGTTTTTATTTTCATTAATATATGATTTACTATTTGATGGACTAAATTCATAATTTTTTTTTTTTAGATCTGCATTTTCCTTTGATAAATTAGTAATAAATCCTTTAAGATTTTTATTTTCATTTTTAAAAATTTTATTTATTTTTTTCAAATCATCTTCATTATCAAAAGAATTTAAAGTTGAATTAGAATTTTCTCTATTTATACTTTTATCTTCATTTTTTTTATTATTGATATTTATTTTAATTATTTCTTCATTAGTTAATTTTTTTCTTAATTTATCAACTTCTTTTTTCAATTCTTCATTTTCTCTTTGATTTATCAAATATTTTTTACTTATATTATCATAATCATTTTTTAATTTATCATATTCACTTTCAATTTTGACAATTTCAGAATTTGAACTTGGTTCTGTTAAATAATTTCTAGTTTTACTTGTTCTATTTAATGAAGGAGTATTAGTTAAACTTATTTTTGGATTTGTATTAGATAAATATTTTAAACAAGATTGAGTCAAAAAATTTTTTTGCCTTTCAAAACTTAATTTAAAATTATCTTGAATATTTCTTGAATTAAATGTATTTTTTGGTATTTGCTGAACTAAACCTAAAAAATGATAAACTTCTTTTGAAAATTTATTTAATGTTTTTTTATATTCATTATCTGAATGAAAATTCTCCTCAATTGATTCATTTAAAGTTTCTGTATTTAAATAATTTTCAGAAGTATTTGTGTATACTTTTTGATTTAATTTATTAGAGTTATTTAAATAATTATTATAAGGATATAAATAATTTGAAGAAGATAATTTAATATTTTTTTTTGCGTCTTTACTATTATCATTTCTATATTTTTCAAATTTTAATCTTATATTCTCTTTTAATTCATTTGTTATATTTTTATATGATGATTCATTGTGAATTATACTATTTGATATATTTATATTATTATTAGTTACCATTATTTTATTTATTGATTCATTAGTTTTTAGATGACAAACTTTCATTTTATGAAAAATATTTTTTGCATTTGAATAAAAATTTACAATTGATTTTTCTATTTTTTCAAAAGAATTGAATAAATGTTTATTAGGTTGAGAATCTAGCATAATTATTATTTCTTTTTGAGAATTTTGAATTTGTAATGGTTTATTCAAATTATTTTTAATATTTTTCATATTATCTTTATTTAATGTATAAAATTCCTTTATTAAAGAAGATAATTCATTAATATAAGTTATTAATTCATCTTCTATTATACTATTTTGAGTACTTGGAAATTGAGAATTTGTTAATGATAAATTACTTTGTGTAACCATTTTACTTAATGAAGGTTTCCCTTCATATTTCTTCATTTATTCTAAATTATTTTTACTTAATTTTTTTTTCATAAATGTTAATTCATAATTCATATCAAAAAATTATTTTATAATTTTAAAAAATTTTGACTAATTAATTACTGTTGAAAAATAAAAACCCAGAAATTTCTATTTAATAAATTTATTTATTTTTTCTATGAATGTAAAAAAGTGATAAAAAAAATATTATTTAAAAAAATAACAATTTAATAATGGAAAAAATAATATGCATATTTTTATCATTATTTTATTTTCATAATTAAATAAATTATAAATAATTATATGAGTGAAAGATTAATTTATAGATTTAAAACATATTTAAAGTAAAAAAAATAAATATAATATTTTTTCATATTACAATCAAGTATTATAATATTTTTAAATTATTTCTTAATTTAAAAAAATAGGCAAATATTATTTTAACTTAAAACCTAGAATAAAAAAATTAAATCTATATAAATGAAAAAATATTAAAAATAAAATAATTGAGTTAATAATTATTTTCTTGATTTAAATTTTGATATAAGAAATTTCCTTCATGACAAGGAATAATAGTGTTTCTTTGTTTATCATCTCTTTCATTCATTTTAGGCAAAATTTGATAATCTTTATAATTTTTTTCTCTTGTTGAATTTAATCTTTGGTTTTTATTATTGTTATAATAAATATTTCCTCTAATTTTAGAATCATCATTATCACTGTCATAATCTTTTTCATCACTTTCATAATAATCATAATTTGCTTCATAAAATTCATTTATATTACTTTTACTTTCTGTTGTTATTTGAGAAAATTCATCTTCAAAATTAAATTTTGGAATTAATAAATTTTTTAATCCATCAAACTCATTAAACATCTTTTTTATTATATTATTCATTTTTTCTAAATTTTGAATTTTTTTTTTTTTATTTTTTATCTTTAATTTGTCTATTTTTTTCTCTAATTCATTATTTTCATAATCTAATTCAAGGTTTATATCTTTTAATTTTTCAATATTTATATTATTTATTTTATTTGTATTATTATTAGTTGAAATTGGAGTATTTTGTAAAAATTGTAATCTTTCATTTAATTTTTTTTGTTCATTTCTTAATTCCTTATTTTCTTTATAAATTTCATCATTAAATGAATTTGAAGTTGAGGGAATAATAATATTTTTTTGAGGAATAATTAAATTGTTTTTAAAAGATTTTAAAAGTAATTCCATTGAATTAATTAATTTATTTGAATCTTCAAAATAATTTTCATCATTATTATTGATATAATCTTTTGGAATTTGAATAGTATTATTACTTAAATTTTTTTCAGTATTTGTGTAAATATTTTCAAAATCTGATGTTGTTACTCTTTCTTCTTTTTCTATTAACTTACCATCTGACCTATGTCTATTATGATAAAAATTCATTTTTCTTGGACTTCTTTTCATTTATAAAATAATTAAATTAAAATTAAATTTTTAATTAATAATAATTAAAGACTTAATATTTTTTAATAACTCCATATTTGAAATTTATAATTGAAATATAATGGAAACAAGAACAAGAGATAGACTTTCTGATAAAAGAACGATAGCTGAAAAATTTTGTACTAAAGAACAAATGAGATATAAAACAATTAAAACAAATCCTAAATATCAAAATATACAAAGTTTAATAGATACAGGAGCTTCAGCAAAAAATAAAAAAGTAAATACAGATAGATTAATAAATAAAAGAAGAAATGAAGCATTTAAAAGAATAAAATCATCAACTTTAGTAAAAATAATAGAATCTCAAGAAGAAAAAACATCAAAATTAAATTCTGAAATTAATGAAAATAATTCAGAATTAAATGATGAAAATTATTCAGATAATACAAATTTAAGTCAATTTTCTTCTTTAACATATAATACAGAATTACTTGGAAATTTAAATAATATTGATTCAATTATTTTAGATTTAAGAGAAGTAAATTTATATAAAAAATGTCATATAAAAAGTGCTTTATCATATCCTTTTAGTTTTATTTCTCAAGATAAAATTTTACCAGAAATGATTGTTATGAAAAATAAAAAAGGAAAAATGATTATTATATATCATAATGATGAAAGAATTGGTTCTCCTTATGCACAATTACTTACTCAAAAAGGTTATGATAATATATTTTTTCTTAATGGTGGTTTTGAAGATTTTTGTAAATTTTTTCCTGAGTTTTTGGAAGGAAGTGATAAAGATAAATATATTGAAGAAAAAAATATTAGATTAATGAAGGAAAAAGCTTTTGAAGAAAAGAAAAAAGGCAAAAAAAATTTAAAAAAAGATAACACTGATAATGAGGAGATTGATAAATAACGGAAAAATTTTTTTGATATTTAATATTATTTTTTTCCAAAAAATAAATTAAAAAAATAAAAGATTGTTTGATTATCATATTTATAATATAATTTATATATTCATTGAATCCATAAATTCAGTTATATTATCAATTTCGTATTTTATTGAATGGATATTGTTAAATTTCTTTTCTAAAGTTCTTATTTGAACACATTCATATTTATCATTTTTCCCTAATTGTTTAAAATAATATATTTTAGAACTTGTAAAAAAAAATAAAACTCTACCATTGAATTCTGTGTGATTAATTTTTTCGTTGTTAATAATAGAAGGATTACAATAAGAAATAATAGAACCTACATCAATATTATTTACATATTTTTCTGAATCCATTTTTCAAACTTAAAAATTTAATTTTAAATGGAAAAATTAATTAAAAAAGTACAATAAAAAATAGACTTATTAATTATTTAATTTCATAATATTATTTATCTAATTTATTTTTATCTCATATTAAAATAGTTAAATTACATATTAATTGATTATAAAATGACTAAAATTAATTATATTGAATATTCTTCTTTTTTCATAATACCTGTCTTCGTATCTAAAAATGTAATATTTTTTAAATTAAATAATATTTTTTTATGATGAAATTTAAGTTTTTAATCACAGAAAAATATTAATATTATAAAAAAATATACAAAAAAATATTTTAAGCAAAATTACTTTTCCTTAACATTTGCTCAAGAGGAAGTTTTGGCATAGATTTATTATTACTTTTTTGTTTTTGAATATTTCTATAAGTTAAATTTTGGTTATTTCTTAAGTTACTTTTATCTCGATTAATAAATATACAATGAACATTAGAATAATTTGAATTAGCATCTAAAGTTCTTTTTTGAAAATCATTATTATCTTTTTGTAAAGGGAGTTTAGATTGGTAAGTTTTAAAAGGAATAAGATTATTATTCTTTTTTTCCTCATTATTTTCTTTTCTTTTTATTGAATTATCATTATTTACATTTATACTAATTTTATTAAAATTTAAATTTATAGTAGCATTTGTAGGATTTTCAGAAGAAGAATTAATATTTAGTAAATGATTATTTGAATTATTATCTTTTATTAAACATTTTGTTCTTGAATTATTTTTTCTTTCCCTTGAATTACTAACATTTACTATTATATTTGAAGTTTTATTATTTAAATCATTTCTTTCAGATATATTTCCTATTTTTTCATCATATCCAGTTTTTTTTATATTTCTTGATGTTATATAATTTATTTTTTTTGGTAAAGATTCTTGTACTTCATTTATTATTTTATTTTTTATATTTTCATTTTGTTTAAAAAATTTATTTATTGGAATAGAAATCTGAAAATTTTGTTTTAAAAGAAAGATTTGTTTTAGAGAAGATATTAAACTAAATTTTAAAATTTCTTTTTCTTCGAATAAATTTTTATTAATTTTTGTTAATTGAATAACTTTGTTTAATAAATTATCAATCACATAATCTTTAATTTGATTTTGAAATAATGTTTTATTCATTTATAAAAAAGAATTAAAAATATATTCATAATAAAGAAAAAATAATGTAATTTAAAAACAATAAAAAATATATTTATTTTTAACTTAAAATTCATTTTTTATATTTACATTAATTAAAAATTCATTATTCATCATCATCATCATCTAAATGTTGTGTAAAATCAATTAATTTATCAACTCTACTTATCATATTATCCAATTCTTTTTTTAAATTTAATTTTTTATAATCTTTAGTTTGTCTATCAATAATTTTATTTAAAAAATCAAAATCAATTAAATATCTATTAGCTTCGATAAAATTATTATTAAACATTTTAGAATTTTTAATTTCTGCTTCATGAGCTTTAATATCTTTATCCAAATTAGAAATTTCTTCTTCAACAACAGAAGAAGGTAAATTATTTCTTTTAGAAAATCTTTCAACATATTTTCTTGCTGCTTTTGGTATTGTTTCTTTTTTTAAAGCTAATTCATCTTGTCCTTTTTTTTTTTTTTCATTATTTACTTTTATTAATTTAATAGTTAAATCATCATTACTTTCTATAGTTTTTGAACGAAATTTTTCAAAATTAACTTTTGTTTTTTCTTTTAATATTTTATTTCTATTTCTTTTTCTTTCTATATCTTTTTCCCTTTCTAATATAAATTTATTTGGATCATCTATATCATAATATTTATTCATTTTATTCTTATTTTCATTAAATTGACTTACAATTTGACCAACAAAAGAATTTTCTTCATCAAAAGAAATTAATTTATTTGAAGGATTACTTATAAAATTATGACTATACCAAACTGAAATTGGAGGATTAAAGTCTATTTTATCAAAAATATCAAAAACTGTATTTTTTTTATCTGTTAATTTTTCATTATCAATTTTTCCTATTTCTTTTCTCACTCTAATTTCAATTTCTTTAAAATTTAAAAAAATTCCTGAATTTCTTTTATTTTTATCAAATAAAAAATATTTTTCAAAAAAAAATTCATATAAAGTATGCCAACCTATTTTACTTTGATATAATTTATCTTCTGAATCTTTATGAAATTTACTTAAAATTTGGTATTTTGTTTTTAAATTTTTTCTTATTAATTGAAAAGGATGTTTTTCTCTGGGAACCATATAAAAAATAGGATTATCTGTTGCTTTTACTGAATTGATTGAGTCATCTGAACTTTCATCATCATATTTACTTATTTTTAAAAAAGTATTTGACATTTAATTTTTTTAATAATAATAAAATTAATTAATACAGATAAAAATTATTTAAAAGAAATTAGACATATATATGTTATTTAATTTGTTTAAATCAAATATAAATGGATTCTCTATTAATTCAAGTATGTCTTAAAAATATAAATGATAGACAATGTATTTTTGGTTGTTCTTTAATTTTTATTAATGTTATTCTTTTTTCTTTTTTAATTTATGGTTTTGTAAAAATGACAAAATTTTATCATGAATTAAATTTTGAAAATTTGATTATATTAGGTTGTATTTTACAAAGTATTATTATATTATTAGTTCTATTTACTTCATTAAATTACATATTAGAATTTTTTTATTTTATTCAAATCTTTATGGTTGGTTATGTTTTACAAAAAATGATTTTAATTTCAAAAGATAATGAAGAAATTGAAAATTCTTCAAATACTAATAATTTACTATTTATCATAATTAGTGTATTTAATATTTTTATTTTTATTTTATTTCAAATTTCTTTTCATTTTCACTTTACCCATGAAAAAAAAAGAATTTTTGAAACTGTATATAGATTATATTCTATAATAATAGATTTTTTATTATTGTATTATGGATTAATAGTAATAAGTCTTATAAAAGAAAAAAATAAAGATAATACAAAATTAATATCTTTCAAGCATACTTCCATTTTAAGTAAATCAACATTATCAAACTCAGGTCAAATTAAAAAATCCCAAATTAAAATGTTAATAATTTTTAATTTAATATTTTCAATATTACAATTTATTTTCAATTTAATGAAAAATTTTATTTTATCAGACCATTTTACAACTGATAATAAAGATATGACAATTAATCCTACATCAATACTGGGAATATATTTATATAATAGTTATATATTAATTTGTATAATGAATATATTACTTAATTTTATAACTTTCTTTTGGTGTATAAGAGAACAATATGATTTAATTTTTCTTGAAGATGAAACATTATATACAACAATAAAACATAATGAAAGGGAAACTATAATGTATAAAGGAAGAGAATCAAGTAAAAAATATAATAAAGGAGATTTTTCTACTGATGATATTCAAAAATATGTTAAAGAAGGAGGAAAAGATATTAATGATTTTTTAAAAAAAAGCTTAAATTCAAGAAAAAAAAGTGTTAGTGAAAGTTTTGAAAATTATGATAATTCTGATAAAAATAAATCCAATAATGAAATTGATAAAAATGATTTAGAGGAAAAAGAAGAAAAATTATTAAGGAAAGAATCTGAAAATATTAATAATGAAGATTCTATTTTTAGGAATGTTTCAATTAAAAATTTAGATATATAAATATATTTTTGGTCTTTATATATTAATAGAATATTTCAAAAATAAAAATAATTATTATATATTAATATTTAAATAATTGTTCTTTTCATTTTTTTTACATTAAATTAATATTATTCATTATCCTGAATTATAATATAAGATAATTTTAAATGAAATTTGTTATTCATTTTATCTATTTTATCCTTAAATAGAATATTGAATTTTTATTTAATATTTTATATAGGCTTGTAAAATGTTTCCTTCCTCAAAATAATAAAAAGAAAAAACAATTTTTTTCAATAAATAATATATCCGGTAAAAAATTATAAAAAAATGAAAAATCTAATAAAATTATTTTTTATAATTTCCTTAATTCCTTTACATTTATCTTTTAAATGTGGTTTCAATTCAGTAAAAAGACCCCCAGTTCAAACTCTCCCTAAAGGAAAAGAATCAGGAAATTCAACATTAAGAAATTTAGGAACAAGACCAATAGAAATTTATGTCGATTACGAGATGTTAGAAAAATCAGTGGCAAAAGGTAAAATAAGTCAAACACAATTAAATGGAATAAAAGAATCATTTGATTTAGCAACAAATGCATTTAAAGCATATTTAACAGTCGAACAAGTTTCAATTTCATTTACTGCATCAACGATTGATAAATTAGGTCTTGATTTTTCCAGTTCTGATGTTTCTGATTTAATTTCAAATGCAAAAACTTATGCAAAAGATGTATATTTAGTACCATATATTTATGATCTTGATTCTGGAGTTGATGCTGCTGCTTATCCAATTTTGGCTCTTTCAAATGGAAGACCTATATTAGGTGCTGTTCTTTTAGGTACACAATACAATTTTTCATTAATAAATTATAAAAGATTTTTCGCAATGTTATTATTACATGAAATATCACATATATTAGCATTTAATGATGATTTATTTGAATCTTTTTTAGGAATAACAGAGCCAACAATCGAAGTAGTAGTCAATGATGTAAGAAGAACATTATTACAAACACCAAAAGTATTAGAATATGCAAGAGGACATTTTGGATGTCCATCATTAATAGGAGTAGA
>JAJJKW010002166.1:0-12065 GCA_023805745.1 Isotricha sp. YL-2021b | reverse complement strand
GTTAAGTACGGCGATATTGTTGAGCACACTCGTACGAAGTTGGTTACCAAGCTCGTACGAGATTGGTATGGAAACTCGTACGAGATTGGTATGGAAACTCGTACGAGATTGCTTAACGAAAGGGCAACACTCGGATAACGGGCGGTGATGTTTCTGATAATCAATGTTTAACTTTTAAATAATAAGGAGGTCAAAATGTCAGTATTTGTAAGATTGGAAAAGAAGAAGTTTGGTGATGACAAGGCGCGTGGAAAGTGGTATGCCAAAGTGGTGCGCACGGGCGAAGTGGGCATCGACGAGCTGGCTGAGCGCATTCAGGATGTCTCGACGTTCAAGCGGGGCGAGGTGCGCGGCATTCTCATCGAGCTGTTGGAGCAGATGAAATCTTGTCTGGCGGAAGGGCAGACGGTCAACCTCGATGGGTTCGGGCGGTTCCATCTCTCGGTGGAGAGCGAGCCGGCGGAGAGTCCGGAGAAGTTCCGCACCGACTTGAACGTGAAGCGTGTGAAGTGCAGGTTCCAGCCCGCCGGCTATCGTCGGAAGGACGGATGCATCGTCCAGCGGCTGGCTGAGGGCGTGAAGGTGGAGCGTTGGAAGGATGAATGAGGGAAGAATTTTGGGCGAAGTGAATTTCTATGAATAATATTTGTTTGTTTGTTTGTTTGTTTGTTGGAGTTTATATGGGCTGAAGGATTTCCCAACTGGCTTGATGCTTCGCAAGTAGATGAATTAAAAAATTGTTTGGAGTATTATTGGCATTTCAATTGTGCTGGGGATATACTATATATTCAATCCGATTGTAGATAATGTATTTCCCCAATGTCCCTTTTTAGCATTAACAGGCTTGCAATGCCCGGGGTGCGGTTCGCAACGGGCATTGCATTTTTTGCTTCATGGAGAACTCCGACAGGCTTTTATGTCTAATGCTTTTTTGATCATTGTCATTCCGTTCTTTCTTTTTCTGATAATACTGGAACGGAATCGGACAAAGCTGCCACGTCTGTATAAGCGTGTGCATAACAAAAGATTTATATTCTTTTTTCTTTTCCTTGTTGCCACTTGGTGGATAGGACGTAATCTGTCGGAGCAACTCTGAGATTTAGATGGTCATGCCTGCTCCCGAAAAACCGGTTTCTGCAGTCCGTATTTCTTCCGTTAGACACTCAGATGTCAGTAAGTCAATCCGAATGCCCAGAGGGGAATGATTTTGCCCGATCCGTATTCTATGTCGTCTCTGACAACATATCCCTCAGCGGCATCGGTAAGTTGCTTCTTGCCTTTCTTTTTTCCACCAACCTCAAAGGTCTTACCGGCAATCTCGAAGTCACTGATACGTGAGCTGATGACTTCTGTCGTCACTCGCATCTGATTATAGAAGAACGTCTCACGGATATTGCCGATGTCCGTGGCTTCTCCGCCTAATAAGTAGGCAAGGCTGGTGTTGTCAAGGTACACCTTTTCGACTTTGCCAATGCCACGGATGCCACCCGTATCGTTGCGCAACTGACCTATCATTCCAGCTTGCTCCATATACAGGAAATAATCGGGCAGAATATTCCTGCTGACTCCAATAACGGTGGAGAGGGAATCCATCACAGGCTTAAAGGGCACACTTTGGGCGATGACAGCCAGCAGTTTCTTCAACTTGCGCCCCGTAGCAGCCGTCATGTGAGCATACTGTGGAATGTCAACCTCCATGGTTTGATTGATAACTTGGCGCAAACGTATTTCGTAATTGCTGTCATCGGAGAAAGGGTAGTAGCCTTTTAGGAGGTAATCGTTAAATAGCGGCAATGGATGACGGGCGGCATCGAGACGGGCTTTGTTCTCAAGTATCTCGCTTAGCGTATAGACAGGCACTTCTATTGCATGACGCAGCCAGAGGTATTCCCTGAAGCTGAGTCCTTGCATCATGAAAATGGGTGCCCGTCGGCTCAGGTCTGAATAGCCTTTGTAGATGTCGAGCACCGAAGAACCGGTGAAACCTACCTTCAAGTCGGGATGTGAGTCGTGAATCTGTTTAAGCTCTCGTGACCAGTTCTCGTACTTGTGAATCTCGTCGATGAATATCTGTTCACCACCTTCCTTGGCAAACTCATCGACTGTCTCTACGAGCGTATGGGACGAGAAATAGAGATGGTCAGCAGCGACATACAGCATGTGCCGTTCTGACTGGTGTTCCTTGATGTACTGCAGGATCATGGTGGACTTACCCACGCCTCGCGGACCAACCAGCCCGAACATGCGTGACTCCCAGTTTATCTGGCTGTACATATACCGATGGAAGGTTGAAGTGGTCTGCTTCAACTGCCCTTCCATGAACTCAATTAGTGCTATATCCATACGCTTTGTTTTTACCGTTTGCGATGCAAAGATACGAAAAATGCACTAAAGCAGTGCAAAATTTCGAGAAAAATGCACTATAATAGTGCAATTCCTTAATAAGAAGACAATTTTTTAAGGAATCTTTGGTTATTATTGGGATTTTTACTACCTTTGCAGGCAGAGAGTTTAATATATAACAGGGCTCACCTTTATAGCCGCAAAATGTAAATAGAAGAAAATATGAGAAAAGAGAGTAACTTACATATAGTTTACAATGACCTCTGGGAACCCCTTATAAATAGGGATTTCTTTGCTGCCGCGCAGGCAGCCGTGGAAGAGTAAATAGACTCTGACATATAAAATAAAGGGACCTGTCCGTTTGGGCAGGCCCCTTTTATTATGCTCAGATTTTGACCAAGATAGATTACTCGCCGGCATGGGAATTGAATGAGAAAGTCATTGACTATATTTTCTTCAGTAACTAGGATATTGATCATCGTGAAGATTCCAATCACTCCTTTGAAAGAATGTCGAAATACAACCTAATCAGAGCAGAAGTATATATCAGTGGTAAATGTGTATCTACAATCGAGGACTCTGGATTTACTAATGTTGAACAGATAATAACGAGACTATTTTCGTCTTTGACTAATGATATACCGCACCCTTCCAAAGTTCAGATAAAGATTACCAATCTCGACAAGGGACAAATACAGTTGTATCAGAGAGTATTGGAATGATGTCCCACGATAGGATAATGAGTAACATACGAACTCCATGAGGATGGAACGGTGGAAATGGCTGTCCATACTTTCCATAATTCCATAAAAAAACATAAATCTTATCGAAATATCTTGATTTAATGTACTGAGTTAAACGAAAGTGAATTTATTTCACTATCTTTGTGGCACTAAAACGTTAATTTATGGAAGATGTCAATCGTATAAAACTTGTATTGGTCGAGAAGAAGCGCACCAACAAATGGCTATCCGACCAAATGGGTGTAACACCATCAACCGTTTCTAAATGGTGTACAAACTCATCACAGCCTGACTTGCCCAGCCTTCTGAAGATAGCGGATTTGTTGGAAGTCGATATAAAGGAGTTAATAGTACGAGAATATAAAAAGTTCTTGGTGTCACAAGAACTGATTCAAAAACAAATCAGCTATGGGAAAGAATGATATAATAGGTATAGACAAAGTGGAGTATCAGAAGTGGCTCCAAAATCTCTGCGATGAAATCGATCGTCAAAGGCTGAAAGCCGTGATGCAGCTCAACGCATCAACTTTGCAGCACTATTGGTGGTTGGGAAATGACATTTTGAAAAAACAGCAAGCACAAGGCTGGGGTGCGAAGGTCATTGACATGCTTTCGACTGACCTATTGAAGCGATACGGCAATGATAGCGGTTATTCTATCCGAAACTTGAAATATATGCGTCAGTTTGCTGTTGAATACCCCGATTTCCCATTTGTGCAAGTGCCGCTTGCACAATTACAGGATAATCAAGTTTTAAAATCAAGATTGTCAAAATTCACGGTTACTGCGGATGGTGAATTTGTGCAAGTGCCGCTTGCACAAATTACATGGTATCATCATATCTCTATGTTTCCTAAGGTTAAGGATAACATACTACGTGCATTCTACATTACAGAATCTGCTTTGCAGGGATGGAGCCGTGACATAATGCTCATGCAGATTGAGGATGGCTATCACAAGAAGGTAAAGTCTCTCCCCAACAATTTTGCCGACACTTTGCCTCCATTAAAAAGCGACTTAGCCAAAGCTGCATTCAAAGATCCGTATAATTTTGGCTTTGTTGACATGACAAAGGTCAAACAGGAAACCGACCTTGAAGACCAGTTGACGACTAAGATTACAGATTTTCTGTTGGAACTTGGAACTGGCTTTTCCTTTGTGAAAAGGCAATTCCCGCTAAATATTGACGGGGATGAGAGCAGAGTTGATCTGTTGATGTATCACACCCGTTTGCACTGTTATGTCGCAATCGAATTGAAGGTTGTGGAGTTCCAACCAGAATTCATCAGTAAACTAAATTACTATATCTCTGCAATAGATGATTTGGTAAAGATGCCAGAGGACAATCCTACCATAGGTCTTCTTCTCTGTCGTTCAAAAAACAACACAAAGGTAGAATACGCCTTGCGCGGGATGACACAGCCTTTAGGTGTGGCTGCCTACAAGACAAAAGAGTTAATTGAAAATTTGAAGTCATCACTTCCTTCTATAGATGATTTGGAGAAGACACTCAACGAATAAATCAAAATGGAAAGAAAAGAGACTGACATCTCATTTTTCTAAAACCTCTGCCACTAAATGGCGTAGTCTTCGTGTACTTTTGCAGAAAAATTCGATTTTATATGGCAGACAATGATAGAGGACAAAGCCTAATTACCAAATACGTCTGGGTGATAGAGACCATCTATCGCAGACGGAAGATTTCATTCAAAGAACTGAATGAACTCTGGCTTCGTGATGATATTAGCAGAGGTGTGGATATTCCCAAACGTACCTTTGACAACTGGCGTTATGTCATCTGGGATATGTTCGGTATCAGCATAGTCAATGAGAACCGGGGGGAGTACCGCTATTACATAGAGAACGAAGAAGACATTAGTAAGAATGGACTTCGTTCTTGGTTATACAACACTTTCTGTGTGAGCAATGCCTTAGCCAACAGTCAGAGCATTAAAGACCGTATCATTTTGGAATACGTGCCGTCTGGCCAGAGCTACCTTCAGCCCATCATCGAGGCAATGAAGGAAAACCGCGTTCTTAACATTACCTACCATAGTTATTGGAAAGATGAGGAGAATAACTTTGATGTGCAGCCGTATTGTGTGAAGTTGTTCCGGCAGCGTTGGTACATGGTGGCTCGCAGTACCTATTCTTATTATTATGAGCAGGGACCACGCATCTATGCCCTTGACCGAATCAATGATCTTCATGAAACAGAAGAAAAATTTGAAATGCCTAAGGACTGGACTGCAGAGAAGTTCTTTGAAGGCTGTTTTGGCATCACAGCCGAACAGTCTGTGAAGATACAACCAGTCAAACTGAAAGTTGTGGCTGGCCAGGCCAACTATATTCGCGACCTGAAAATACATGAATCGCAGGAAGAGACGGAACGAAATGAAGAATACAGCATCTTTACTTACTATCTACGTCCAGCCTTCGATTTCCAGCAAGAGCTGCTTTGGAATGGCGAGGATATAGAAGTGCTCGAACCCGAATGGCTTCGCAAGGAAATTGCCGGAAAGATTAAAAGAATGTGGAACAAATATAGTGCAAGCGAGAACAAAGACAAACTTGTTTGATCTTTGTCGAGTGTAGCCTATATTATCAAAATACAAGGAGGACAAATAAATGAAAGACTTTGCAGCAATAGATTTCGAAACAGCCAATAACGAGCGTTCTTCGGTTTGTTCTGTTGGTATCGTCATTGTACGTAATGGTGAGATAGTAGATTCGTTCTACTCTCTCATCCAACCAGAGCCAAACTATTATAACTATTGGTGTTCACAGGTTCATGGTCTTTGTCATGAAGACACCGACGATGCCCCTGTATTTCCCAAAGTATGGGCTAAGATTGAACCTCTGATAGAGGGTTTACCACTCGTTGCTCATAACAAGCCATTCGATGAAGGTTGCCTGAAAGCTGTATTCCGTGTCTATCAGATGGACTATCCAGACTATGAGTTCTACGATACGCTTGCTGCTTCCCGCCGAGCCTTCCGCTATCTCGCCAACCATCAATTGCATACCGTAGCGGCAGAGTGCGGTTATCTGTTAGAAAACCATCACCATGCTCTTGCCGATGCTGAGGCTTGTGCCTGGATAGCAAGGGAAATACTATAGTTTTCAATTTATCTACGCTACATTATTATCATCATTGGAGATAAAAGACAAAAAGAAAGACTAATAATTATGGAAGAAGATAATAAACTTATTCAAGAGAAAAACTTGTTGGATGTATTTGAGAAATTCAGCGATTTACAAATCAAATACGAAAAAGAAGACAAGCATTATATTGATGTCAAAATTGAACCATATATTATTTGTCTTGAATACAATTGGAAGCGAGAAATATGGATGTCAATCCTGCATACAATATTTGATCAAAATGATGAAGAAAGAGATTATCCAATATTTCCTAATGCAGAAGATATAGGATGCCTTATCTATGATAATATTAAATTTGTAAGGGGAAAGTATGTTATAAATAGTTCTGTCGATTCGTGGTCTCAAGACGTAGAAACAATCTTGTCAAACATAAAAAAGAATAGGCCTACTCTGTATCACGTACTTGAAAATAGTACTTTGAGATTTCCAGATGGAATGATGAAAATAAAAAGAAAAAACTGGAATAGTCCAGCACGATTAATCGATATTCATCAAGAATCTGAGAAAGGGTTCGTTCAAGGAATAAAAAAAGATGAGCAGTCATTGTATGATAATCCGCCTCATTTATTTGGAAGTAATGGAACATACGTGGGACCTGAAGAGAAGTATTATGTACTAAAATTCAAAGTTCTTCGTCCAGGGCAAGAACTATTTCAACCTATCAACGAGTATATTAATGTTGAAAAGTTGATTAGAGAATACTATCTTCCCAAGATGCAAAGGGAAAGGATGTCATCTAAGCTTTTGGAAGAAATCAACAAAAGGATTACCAATCTGAAGTTGGATGTTGTCACTCGAGATTTTGACAAATACGGTGCAGTTTCAATTAACGCCACCTACAAACCCGTTGGATTTGATTCTTGGGATGATTATTTAAAATCAATCCTCTAAATAAGAGTATTATGAAAAAGTAATTGCTGATTCAAAAGCCTGTGCGTGGATTTGTAAGAGAAATTATATAAAAAACAAATAATATGAAAGACTTTATTATCAAGTATTACGGCAGAATGAGAGATTATCTGCTGAAAGCAAACTCTGAAGAGGAAGATGTCGAAGGCATTGCCTTTGAAGTGGAAGGACTCAAAGAAGAGTATTATAACAAAACGGGTGAGAATATGGCTTCAACTGATTCTGAATATAAAGAACAGAATGCAGTTTGGGGATTGTTTAGAAAATTTGACCGTTTGTATGGAGAAAATTCCAACTTTGTGGAAAGGGATGCAAAAAGTCTATTGGCAATGAAAATCGATTTGGGCTTTGGTATCTATACTCCACCATGTCCTTATTCAGAAGAGGACTTTCCTGATATTCAAAAGATAATTACCACTTTTATAAGCCAACGAGTCAAAACACCAGAAGATGCAGATTCCATGCCTCTTTTGACTGGAGTCGCCAAGATGCAACTGCCGCAAGAGAAAATGAAATATATAATTGAAAACTTGACTCGCATGAGTCATTCACTAACTGACTATGTGGATTATTACGATGATGGAAGTTGGAACTGGGTGACAGATTGTCCATTCATCGTACAATATGTTTTCGAGAAGGCTGCGGAATTAACTTACAAAGTGGCCAAAGGAGAGAATTCTGATGGACTTGAATATGATATAAGAGAAGCATTCTCGTATTTCCAACTTTCGGTTCCAGACTCTTTCCAGATGAAAATTGATAGTGTAGTAGATATAATAGATAATATTGTATTAGACATCACGGAATTCATTGAAAAGAACGACTACCATTTATGTGATAAAGAAACTTGGTTCAGACCAATTCTTTTTAATATAGCACTTGAAGGTATGTTATATACATTAGAACAGAAAATATAAAGATTGTAACCTGATGAATAAAATAGAACTATACTCTGCCGTAATCAATGACATGGTTTCTATTGTAAGACAAGTCAAAGAGGAAAGGCAAAATAATGTGAGAAAGGGTAAATATATCAATGTGTTTACCTTATGGAATCACTTTTCAGGATTGACAGAGCCAATTCATAGCAGAATATTACATTTTTTCCTTTCTTCAGACTCTATGCACGGACAAGGGTATTTGTTTTTGGCACTTTTTCTGAAGCGCATAGGCATTGACATCCAAGAGTGTGACGAATGGGTAACGACAGCAGAAATTGGAAGAGTTGACGTTATGCTCAAAAGATTTCACCCACGAAGTGTTATTATAATAGAAAACAAATCCAATTGGGCCGGAGATCAGCCAAATCAGCTTTATAGATATTGGTTCGAAAACATCCATCGTAGTGAAGAAGATTGTCATTCTGATTTTTATGACAGTCATCCAGAATATAAGATTGTCTATCTTGTTCCTAACAAAGATAAACAACTAAGTGATAATTCTATGGAGCGTCCTATAGATTACCCAGAGAATTTGCCTCCTATACTACCAATCAAACCGTATATTTTTTCTTTCGAGGAAGAAATTTCTGATTGGCTAAATGAGTGTATAGAATCCTTACCCAAGGAAAATACACCCCTAATCAATCTAATCTATCAATACAAAGAATACTGCAAAAATCTATAAAGTTATGGAAGAAGTAAAGAAAGAGACTCGCAGGAAGCTGCAGAAGTCGTTTAAGTCGAACACCCGCATCTATGATGACGGTTCGATAGAGGTTGACCCACAGGCTCAGGGAGAGCCCTCGCAGAAGAACGTGAAGAAGGTGGGTAAGTCGAAGCGGTATATTACCTCGGGTAAGAACCCGCTGACGTGTGTGGAATTGAAGTGTCCGGAGGACGTGCCTGACAAGGCTGCCTTCTTCCACAAGGAGCTGGCGAAGCTGACGAAGGACATGGAGATTGAGGCGCCGCAGTTGCCGGAGGGTGAGTTCCTGCTGAACGAGGACAACGTGAAGGTATGCCTGTCGGCAAAGGACGGCAAGGTTTCTGCCTGGCTGACCTTCGAGGCTAAAGGATTGATAGACGTAAGGAAAGAGCTGTACAATCTAACAAGCAAGATCGACAAATGTTTTGTTATCAACGAAGCTTCGGTTTGCCAACAGAAATAGTAACAGCCGAGAGGTTTTGGGCGCTCGTCAGGGCGCCTCATACCTCTGAGCTGATAGACGGCTACCGCACAACGGGCGATGCTGCCCTAAAACGCAAACTACCGGCATTCATCTTTCAGGCTACGTTTGAAGAAACGGTATCGAAGAAGGGCAACAAGGGGACTTGGCGCTGTCAGGCTGGTTCGCGGCTCAACGGACTGGTGGTAATGGATGTGGACCATGTGGGGGAGCAGACCCACCCCCAGCCCCTCCCTGTTAGTGAGGGGAGTAATATGATGCTGCCACCACGTGAGCTATTTGTCAAGTGGCAAAAGGAGCACTCAGAACTATTTGCATCCCCCTTGCAGGGGGATAAGAGGGGGTCCATCCTGCTGGTCTATATCACGCCGTCGGGCAAGGGTCTGAAGATCGTGTTCAAGGCACGTACGGAGTGGGGCAACCTGATTGACAACCAACACCAGATGGCGAAGTTGCTGGGCGTCGAGGTGGACGAGAGCTGCAAGGACGCAAGTCGCATGAGTTTCATCTGCAAAGAGAGTGATATTCTATTTATTGACAAAGAACTGTTTACCTATGAGAACAAGGAGTTTGCTGAGCGATATACTGCTCTATATCGAGACGGTCATTCACAGGAGACCCACCCCCAGCCCCTCCCTGTTAGTGAGGGGAGTGGTCAGACTCAAGAGCAAAAACTATCTACGCCCCTCCATCACAGGGAGGGGACGGAGGAGGGTCCTCTATCGTTCAAGGGCATTCCGTATAGCGAAATCATCGATGCGTGGTGGGAGCGCAACGGGGGTGTGCCACAGGAGGGCGAGAGGAACGTGAAGCTGTACCAGTTGGCGGTCAGTCTGCGTGCCATCTGCGACAACAACAAGACGCTGCTGCTGGAGATTATCCCCCGTCTGGGACTGGACGAACAGGAACTGCACGCCATTGTGGAATCAGCCTGCAAAGAACCACCGAAAGGACTTAGCAAGACGATGCTAGGCATTTTGAGTGAAAAAGGAATAGGGAATAGTGAAGAGGTTGTTGATGTCAGCCGACAGACACAGATGGAACACCGGTTGTTGGAATGGGGACACCAGATAGGTGAGCTGTTTGACGACTTCCCTATGCTGAAGGACGTGTGTGGCGACCTGCCCGTGATGCAACGGCCTGCAGCGGTGTTCCTGGCCGGTGGATTCATGATGACGCTGATGACACGATGCTGGTACCGCTTCTACCATAAGCCTCAGTTGAAGCGACGACTGAACTGCTCGCTAATGGTCATAGGGGATCCTGCTTCGGGAAAATCGGTGGCTGGTGAGCTCTACGACCTGCTGTGTGCACCTATCAAGGCGTTCGACAAGAAGGGCAAGAATGCGGTGAACTCGTGGAAAGAGACCACGGAGGCTGCGAGTCAGAACAAGGATAAGGATGTAAAGCCGCATGCCCAGATTCGCATACACCCGGCCCGTACGTCAAACCAGACTTTCATCACCGACATGGTGAACACGAAGGAGGTGATTGACGGTGAAGAGGTACAGCTGCACATGCTGACCTTCGACTCGGAGCTGGACAACACGCTGACCCTGCAAGGCGGCGGGTCGTGGATAAACAAACTGGCCATGGAGCTGAAGGCTTTCCACAACGAGGAGGACGGTCAGGCTTACAGCAACAAGGGTTCGATACAGGACGACTTCAACGTGACCTGGAACTACATCTATACCGGAACGCCCTTAGCGATGAAAAGCAAGGTGAACAACAAGAACTTCGGAACGGGACTGCCCACACGACTGACGTGCATACCGATTCCTGCCACGAACTTCAAAATGATGAAGCTGGAGGACTTCGAGCACTACGACTTCGAGCGGGATGAAAGGATGAAGAAATGGGCGTGTCTGCTGGACAGAACGAAGGGCGAGCTGAAGCTGTGGCCTCTGGTGAAGAACCTCTGGGAGTGGACGAACCGACGCATGATGGATGCGTGCGAGGACGACTCGAAGGCAGAGGAGATGCTGTGCAAGCGGTGTGCCTACCACGGACTGAACTACTCGGCACCTTACATCGTGATGCGCCACTGGGACCAGATGCACCAGGACGGCACTTACTGGTGTGGTGACATCAGCGTGGACGACAAGGACTGGAAGCTGTGTGAGCTGCTGACGAACATACACCATGCGTGTCAGATACACTACTTCCTGGGAATGGCCGAGAACTACTTCGACAACCAGCTGGCGGAGGCTGCCTCTACGAAGACACATCGTCTGAAGACGGTCGAGGGCTTTAACAAGCTGCCCAAGGAGTTTACTACAGAGGACGTGATGCGATGCTTTAATGTCAAATATGAGGCTGCACGTGGTAAGATCAAGCGACTGATGAGTGACCACATCGTAGAGAAGACAGGTGAATATGTGGAGAACGGTACGACCAAAGCAAAGTACACCAAGATTGGCATACTGTTATGACGCTGGTACGCTGGTACATTTGGAAATGAGAAATGAAGGAAATGAGGAAATGAGAAATGAGGCTGGCCTTCGTGAACTGTTTCAAAGCAAATATAGTCGCATTTTATTGTTGGGATTGGTCATTGCCGTATTCCAACAGTGGTGTGGTACGAACGTTATTTTCAACTATGCACAGGAAATTTTCGTTGGTGCAGGCTTCGATGTGGACGGCATGTTCATTAATATTGTTATAACGGGTATTGCTAACGTTATCTTTACTATCGTGGCACTCTATACCATTGAGAAGTGGGGGCGCAGGACACTGATTTTGTTGGGTGCAGGCGGACTAGGACTGATATACTTGAC
>JAJJKW010002165.1:0-12068 GCA_023805745.1 Isotricha sp. YL-2021b | reverse complement strand
AAAATTATTTACAAAATAAAGGATTACAAGCCAATGAAATTATCAAAGAAAGAATTTATGATGGTCCTGAAGTTGTTAAAGAACGAAAAATTGGAATTATTAACGAAAATAATATTTAATTTTTTTTTTGGAAATTTTAAAATAATCATTTTTTTAAATAATTTAATTTACACTAACTAATATTCATAACTAATCAAGAGGGGTATGGAATAATTTATCTCATATAATTCAGTTTATATTTAACAAAGATTTCAATAATACTGAAATTTGGAATTATTTTACAAAAGAAATGAGAAAAAAATATAAAATAAAGAAAAAACAAATAAATTAAAGGTTTATGTAATTATTAAAAAATTTGTAATTTATATAGATAATTGTATTTTATTTTCAAAAAATAAAAAACCTTTGACAAATATTCTTTTGAAAATCTAATACAATTAAATTCATAAATTTTTTTATTTGTTTGATTAATAAACATTTAACGGAATTGCTCTCATTTTTTCATTTCGAAGATTAATTTTTTAAAAAACAAGAATCAATTGAAAAGAAAATATTTTCTTTTTTAAATAAGTTATAGTTGACTCTATATTATGAGACAGGTTAATTTTAATCTTTGGAAACTTTTTTTTGTATTTTTATATTCAATAATAAACACTATTATTAAATTTAAGATATAAAATTTAAAAAATAAGTTTTACAAAAAAAAACTAAATTTAACAAGTTAAATTTTCATATTTTTTTTAGTCATTTTTCTCATTGACATACTTCCTTTCATAGACTTATTATTATTATTAATAATATTACTTCCATTTTCTCCTAAAATACTATTACTATGAATTAAACTATTTTTATTTCCATAAACATTAATTCTACTTTCTCTATTATTAACTTGGTTTGCTATTTCATTTGCTAATCTTTTAATAGTTTCATCAAAACTTTGATTACTTTTAAAATCTTTTTTAATAGATTCATAAACATTATCTTGAACATAATTTTCATAATTGAATTTTTGTAATTTATAATTTATTTCTCTTTTTAATTTATCTAAATCTTTGTTTATTTCTAAAGAATCTTGAATTGAATTTCTATTTGTTTGAGTTGATTTATCAAAATCTTTTATTAATTGACAATAATCTTGAACACAAGCTAAAAATTCTATAATATTTGATTCATTAATTTTAGTATTTTCATTTATTATAATTTTATCATTTACAAATTCACTTAAATAAGTATTTTGTAATTTATTTAAAAATTTAAAAGTTTGAGGTTGTAATTTAAGAAAGAAATTTCTCCTTTTTAAAATTGCATCAATTAATTCATCATTATTATTTTTTAATTTATTGATATGGGAAATTTTTCTTTCAGTGAAATTTTCTTTTTCTTCATTTAAAATTTGATTATTTAAAGTTAAAACCTTAATTTGTTTATTTAAAATTTTTTCTCTTTCCTTTAATTCATCAACTTCATTAGTAAGTTTTGATAAATAAATTTCAATTGAACTATTTTGTTCTTCCATTTTTTCATAAATTGTTGGTAATTCATTAAAAGAATCAATTCCTAAAAATTTAATCATTTTATTAAAAGCATCTCTTATATTTATTGAATTTTTAATATATTTTTCAATCATTTGTTTTTTATATTTTGTTATAAATTTCCATTTATCAACTAAAACATCTAAAATAGGAGTTCTATCAGTTATATCTTCATTCATTATTTTAAAATTATCATTTATATCATTTTTTTTATTTTTTTGAACATTTTCTGCTATTTTTGATAACATTAATCTTTTATTTGAAAGATCTTTTTTCCTTTCTCTTTCTTGTTTTATATTTGTTTCAATTATTTCATGATATTCATTTTCTAAATCATCTCTTTTTTCTTCAAAAGATTTTTGCATTAAACTTTCTTCTTCTTTTATTTTTTTTAATTCTTCTAATTTTATTTTTGAAAGTGATTCTTTATTTTTAGTTTCTAAAATGTTAATTTCATCTTCTAATCTTTTATTTTCATTTTTTAATAAAGCAACTTGACTTGTAATTCTATTTTTTTCTTTTCTCATATTTTCAATAGTTTTTGTTAATTATAAATTAATTAAAATATTTCTATTTATATCTTTAGTAATATTACTTAAATCAATTTCATGTTTAGAAAAATCTTTTATTAATTTTTTATTCTCTTCATCTGATTGAAGTGGTTTTTGATTTTTTGAAAAAAGTTGATCTGAAATTTTTCTATTTTTCATTTTTTCCATTTTTTCTTTTATTTCTCTTATTTTTTCATCTTTTGATAAAGAAACTGGTTTTCCATTTAATTTATTTAATTCTCCTTTTTTTTTTTCATAACGTTCTTGTAAAATTCTTAAAGCTATTTTTTCATGTTCTATTTTTTTTGTGACTAATTGGATTTCTTGTTGAATAAATTCAATTTCTGCAATTTCATATTTATTTTTTTTTGGTGGAACTTCTATATTTGAAATTGATTCAGTTTCTTCTTCTAAATCCATGATTATTTAAAAATTTATTTTTTTCTTTTTATGAAAAAAATTCTTTAAGTAAATATTATTTAATATATTTTTTTATTAATTGTTTTAAAGAAGGAAAAATAATATTTTATGAAATGAATATTTTTTATTTTAATAAAAAAAGATTTTAGGTTTTAAAAAGAGTTTCTTCCCAAAAATTATTCTAAAAAATAATTCTTTCAATTTTAATTAAATTTAAATTTTCAAATCAAATAATAATTGAAAAATTTAGAAAAACAGTAATTTATAGGATATATCAAAAGAATAGTAGATTTTTTTTAAATATTGAATCAATTCAAAAGATAATTAATAATTATTTTTATTATTCATAAACCTTAATTAAAAATTATGCTTTTTAAATAATATTTCATAAAAATTCGAAAAATTATAAATCTTCTGTTTTTTTATTATTTTTATTTTCTTCTTCTAATGGTATATTAAAATTTAAATTTTTATTGATGAATTTAACAATCAAATTAAAAGTAAAGTCTTTCTTATTATATTCAATTTTTTCTTTTTGATTATTTTTTCCATTTTTCAATAATTTAAGACCTGGAAAATCATGAGTTCTCATTTCCCAAATTTCATTTTTAAAATTATCAATTTGAACAATTCTTAATAGATTATTCATATTAAAATCTTTTTTAATAATTTCATTAATTTTTTCTAAAACTATATAAGCATTTTTACTTTTTTCATCATCAATATTTTCTTTAAACAAAAATAATAAAATACTTTTATTATAATTTAAAACTTCTTCTAAAAAATTTTTACTAACAACTTTAAAAATACTAAATTTTTTTTGTTCTTCAAAATCAGGAATTTCTTCACTTCTTAACATAGGATATAATTTTTCATTTTCAAAATCATCTAAAAATTTAATTAAATTTTCAACATTAATAATATTTTTAAATTCATAGACAGGATTTCTTTTATCACTTGTATTTATAATTCTTACTGCAGGTAAATCTTTACTTGTAATTTTTATAACAGGAATTAATTGTTTTTCAATAAGATATTCAATTCCACTTTCAATAACTTTTATTCTTCCATAAACTTTTTCAGAAAAATCTTTTAAAATATTTGAATAAGCTTTAGAATTCTTATTCCTTTTATCATGAACTAAAAATAATCCTGGATTTTTATCTTCCCATATTATTTTAAAAGTTTCTTCATTCATATATAAAAGTTTATTATATGAATATTTATTTATAAAATTATTTAAACCATTTAAAGTAATTTTTCCTGAAAAATCAATTTTATCATTTCCATATTTTTTATAAATTACAATAGAATTATTTTTAACATTAAATTCTTTTAATGCTATTTCTAAATTACAATAACCATAAAAATGAAGACCATCATTTTTTCCTATTTCATTCATATAATTTATTATTTCATTTTCATTTCCGAAATAAATAATTGAGACTTCATTTGTATTTTTAAAATTAGAAATTTCAGCAATAGTTAATAATTCAATAACAGTTGGTAAATTTTTTTTTAACATCCAATTATAAATTCCTTTTTGATTAAAAATTCCAGTAAATTTTTCTTCAGTTCCATTATTAAAATAAGTTAAATCAGGATAAAGTCTTATATTTTTTAATTTTCTTTCACTTAAAGGAGAATCTTCAACTACTAATTTACCTACATTTAATCTTGGTTTATGTTTATATAAATTTATTGCTGCTTGAGTTACTTCTGTTTTCCTATATTCACAGTTTCCTCCACAATTATATTTTGAAATTACTAAAATTAAAATATTTTTATAATGCTTAATTGCTTTATCAAAATTCGAATCGTCTAATAAAATTAAAGAATTTTCTCTTTTGAATTTTTTTTTCTTTTTTGAGGGTTTTTTTTGACAAGAAATATTTGAGGAGAAGAATATAGTTATTAATAATAATAAATATTTTAGAAATTCCATTTTTTAAAAAAATAAAAGTTTTTTTTTAAAAATTGATAATTCATTTTTTGATAGAATGTTTTTTGTTATATTTTATTTTATTCAGAAATTAATATTATCTTATTTAATTTAATTGTTTTAATTTTTTTATTTATTTTTTAATTGTTATATATTTACTAAAATAATTGAAGTTTTTGTATATAATTAACATTTTTAAATTTTCTAAAAATATGAAAATGACTAAAAATATATTTAATAAATAATAATATTTGCAAAAGAACCTTATAAAATAATTTTTTAAATATACAATTTTATCACATTTAAAAAAATTCTAAAGTTTAAATCTTAATGTTTATATAATTTAAAACTTTTAATTTATAAAAAAGAACAATTTGTCATTAATTTCTAGAAATACTTTTTTGATAAAGTATATTAAATAAAAAATAATTTTTTTATTTCAAATTAAAAAAACAATTATTAAATTAGCCTAACTTATGTTTAATTCTATAAATATTTTGTAAAGAATCTTCGTTTCTTTTCAATAAACTTTGAATATCATCAACAGTTGGATTTTGATTATAATTAAATTCATTACTAAAATAAGTTTTTTTTCCAAATAAAAGGTTATTACATTGATCTATAGTGTTCAATCTTTGAAAAACTAAATTATTTTCAATTGTATTTTTTTCTTCATTTTGAATAATATTTTGAGGTTGGAAATTCATATCATAAAAATCTAATAAAGTTTTAATATAAAAATAATAAGGATTATTTTGTTGTACTGAAATTAAAGGAAAAACTTTTCTTTCACCAAAAGTATCAATCAAACTAACATATTTTAAATCTGGATTTAACATTATAATTGTTCTATCTTTATAAATTCCTTTTACTGCTTGATTTTTATAAGCATAAAATTCTCCTAAACCTTTAATTAACTTATAATTATATATTTCTATTCCACTAAATATAAAATCATTACTTGTATTTATTTCTTTTCCAAAATTATTATTTATATTATAAGAATTCTTTAAATCATTTTCTTTCTTTAATTCTAATATTTTTTGATAATTCTTTAAATTTCCATATTTTTTAATATCTATAATTTCTCTACATATTTCTGCATATAAAAAATTTATATTATTTTCTTCTATTTTTTTTTCTTCATTATTTTCTTCATTATTATTATATATTTTATCAAATAAATCAATATGAACATTTTTAATTGAATTTTTATCATCTGGTTCTTCTTGATAAATCAATACATCACATTTATGTTTAGTATAAATATTCATATAAGGAAATTCATTATTAATAATATCAATTTCTAAATCATTAGAATTTATTAAATAAGTATACATTCTTGTATAAATAAATTTAACAGGTAAAACTTTATGAAAATTAAAAACAATTGGATTTAATAAAATATTACTTATATTACATAAATGACTGTTATTATCTATTTTTATTAATTTTTCATTTTCTATTATTGGAATTATACTTTTATATTCATTTCCACAAACATTATTCTCTTTTAATAAAATTTGATTGTTATTCAAATTAAAAAATGAATTTGCTTCAATTTGGATATTAAAGTGTTTTAATAATAAAAGTAAAGGTAAATAAAAGCAATCATCTAAATTATTAACTGAATAAAATTTACAAATTTTAATATAAGAATATTTAGGTTGTTCTTGATTAAATTTATAAAATTGTAAATATTCAACTTTAATAATTCTTTTATTTTTAAATAAAAATAATTTATTATAACCATCAACAGAATTAATAAGAAAATATTCTTTATCTTTTTCTTCAAAAAAGTCATTTTCTTCTTTCCAATAAGCAAAAGTAATTTTATTATAAAAATTAATAATTTCACAATTTAAATTATATTCAGAAACATATTTTGAAGTAAAAGGGCAAATTTGACTTGTACAAAATAAATTATAAACTGAAACTATTAAATTCATTTTTGAATCAATTGAATTTTTTCTTATTAGAAATTCACATTTCATATCATTTTTTGTATTATCATTATTAAAATATGTAAAATATTCAAAAGAAGGATGAACAACTATTGATGTATTATCATTGAATGTCGCATATATTAAATTATTTGAAAAGCAGGTTATAGTATTTATAAATAAATCATATTGATATTCTTCTTCTGATAATTGGGATATATTTTGAGAATTTTTTAGAGACATTTTTTTGAATATTTTAAATTTTTAAAGTTGCATTTTATAAATTATTATTGTAGTTATTTAAATATTTAATTATGAATAAAAATTTATTTTTAATTAACATTTTTCTTATTATTTATTTATCCTATATTATAGAAGATGTATAGAAATATTTTTTAAATATAAAGAATGTCGAGTATTTTCTTTATTATCAAATTATTAAAAAAGCTTTTTGATAAAATATTTATAAAAGATTATAAATAATAATTTAAATTTTATTCTTAAAATTTATATACTTTTTAATATCAAATCCAACAATATTTTCTAAATCCTTGATTAATATTATTAATTATCTTATTCATTGATTATTCTATAAATGATATGAGGATAAAAAAATTTAAAATTTATTATTAATAAAAAGTTCATTTAAAAGAATATCATAATTTATATGTTAAATAATATTACTTAAATCAATTTCTTCTTCATTTTTTTCTTTTTCAGTACTTATCTTTTGAATGGTTTTTTTTAATTTATGTGAATCTTTTATTTGAAAAATTTTAATCATATTTTCATATTGATTAATGTTATAATCAATTTTAAACAACTCTAATTTATTTTTCTCATTTTTTAAATTATTCATAAACTCATCTTTAAAATAATTAAAATTTCCTTGATTTAAATTTTTAAAATGACTATAGACTTTTTTTTTCTTTTCTATATATTCTCCATTATTTCGAATAAAATTAGAATAATCATAATTAATATTTTCACAAGGGAAAATTTCATTAAAATTTTTTGTGATATTAATCCATTCATTATCAATATAAATATTATTATCATTAATATCAATTTCATTTATTGATTTTTCAACTTGAATAACTTCAAAATAATTTCTTTTATTTAAGCATTTGTCCAAACAAATAACATTAGTTTGAGAATTATCATTATGATAAATTATATTTTTATAATAAAAATGCATATGTCCACATATCCAATTTTTTGGTTTTAACATTTTTAATAAAAATTCATTTGGAAAACTTCCTAATTTTTGATTTACAATATCTTCTTTCCAATTAGATTTCTTTTTAAAAATATCTTTTATATCATCCTTTTTTATTATATTAGTTGGCCAATCATGAGAAAGAAAAATATCAATTTTATTTTTAATAAAAGATAATTTTGCAATATCAAATTCTCTAACATGAAAAATAGATTTAATATTATTTAAAATATTTTTTTCAAAATGACCTTTAAAATAATCAAAATAATTATAAATACCAGAAATTCCACAAATTTTAATTCCTTTAAAATTTATTGAACCAGTTCTTCCTAAATAATAAATTTTTTCACAGATATATCCTCCATAAAAATTATTATTTAATATATTTGAAGCTTCATGATTTCCTCCTATGAAAATTGTTGTATATGGAATAGGATATTTTCCTTCAAAAAAACTATGAAAATCTCCCATTATTTTATATTTATCTGGACATGATAAATAATTTAAATCATTTTTTTCTATTAATGTTTCAAAATCACCTGTACATAAAACTAAATCTATTTTTATATTATTTTTTTGAGAATAATTTAATATGTCATCATACATCTTTTTTAAACATCCATGGATGCATCCTGTTACTGCTACATTTACTTTCTTATTTTCTTTTTCCATTTATATTTCAAAATTTCTAATGTTTTTATTTTAAAATATATTTTAAATAATAAATGAATATTTTATTTTGTTAAAATAATTGAAAAGAAAAATTATAAAATTTATCTTTTATGATATTGTATTTTTAAATTATCCTCTTAAAAATTTAATTTTTGGAAACATTAATTAAAATTTTTTCCAAATTTTTAATCATTTTTTTAAGAATTTTTTATAATTATTTAAAGAGTTATTTTTCCAAACTTGTTAAAAATAAGAGAAAAAAATTTGTTTTTATCAAATTTATTAGGATTTAAAATGATTTTTCTACTTTAAATAAAATTTAAATCGAAGTTCATTTATTTTTTTTGATAAAATTATTTGAAAAATGTAAATTGTTATATTTTTCCCATTTCCAAAATTTTTATAATTTAAAAAAATAAACAAATTATTGAAAATTTTCCTATTTGAACATAATCTAATATTCAATATTATAAATCTTATTTAAATCAATGTTAATTTGTGCAATAGTAATTTTCATTTTTTATATATTTTTAAGCTAAAAAATTTTTCTTAATAATTTTCTTTTAATTTTTATTATATTCCTATTATTGTCCATTTTCATTTCCTAAATAATATATTTATTTTTTTTGTAAGAATGTTATATGAAACACATTATAGAATTCTTATGATATTATTATAAATTTTACTAAATTATAGATATCCTCTTACTGGTTATAAATTATTCAAATTTTTCAAAAAAAAAAATTTCATTTATCAAAAAAATATAAAAAATTAAAAATAATCAATTTTCAAATGAAAAACTTAATTATTTTAATGATAAAAATAAAAAAATATAAAAAATAATTTATTTTCAAAATAAAAGAGAAAATAATAATAAAATAATATAAAAATGGAATCTTCATCATCAGAATATAATTCAATAGTTCCAAGTGAGAAATCATCATCTAAATCATGTAAATTTATTGAAGCAAAAGTAATTCATCGTGGTCGTTATCTTTCATGTTTAGAAAAGAAATATGAAGTAACAGATGAAAAAGGAAGAAAACGTTTTATTTCATGGGAAACAGTAGATTATAATCATAGAATGGATGATGATTCATTATTAGAAAATAAATCTAATGTTCCATATGAATTATCATTAATTCCAATTATTTCAAAAACTAAAGAAATTATTTTAATAAGTAATTTTAGATTTATTTGTGATAAATTTTGTTTAGAATTTCCAAGTGGAAGTATTAAAAAAGAAGATGAAGGAAATAATATTTTAGAAAAAACTAAAAATGCTTGTAAAAGAGTATTATTTAATGAAACAGGTTATAAAGGACAATTTAATAAATTTTTAGCTGATCAAAATTTAAATGAAAATGAACAATTAGAAGTTTGTTCTAATATTTATTATGATCCTTGGAAAAGTAAAGATAATTTTATTCAATGTATTTGTGATGTTGATGGAAATATTGAACCAGAAATTGAAGTTCAAGATGAAGAAATTGTTGATGTCTTTAAAGTTCAAATTGGAAATTTAATTGAATTTATTACTCAAAAAGTTGAAAAAGAAAATTATGCTGTTTCTGCTGAATTATATATGTTTGCTTGTGGTTTATTTTGGAGTGAAAATATTAAAAAAGTACAAATTGATTTGATGAAAAAGTAATTTTTTATTCTTTTTATTGCTTTTTTATTATTAAATAATATTAATTATATTGGTTTTTATATTTTTGAAATAAAAAACATTTTATTGGTTATAAATTTTTTGTCAAAAAAATATTAAAAAAATGAATAAACTATCAAAAAATAAGAAATATAAAAACGTATTTTTGAAATTAAAAAAATTTTTTTAAATTATATAATTAAAATATTTTTATTTTTAATTTTTTTTGATGATAAGAAAATTTCCAGTTTTGACAATAATAATAGAGTATTTAAAAAGAAAATTAAAAGTTTTTTTTTGTCAAAAATTCCAATAAAAAAACCAAACCAGAAAGAAAATAAAAAAATTTATCATCAAAAAGAATATAAATTAAATTAAGCTCAATTCTCTCAAGAATAAAATAAAAAATCATTAGGAATAAAGCCTAAAAATGGGTTTGTTACTGGAATAATTTTAAAAAAGAAAATTATAATTATTAATAATATTTCTCATTATATAAATTGATTATTGAAATTAAAGGTGAATAAATTTATATTTTTGATATAAAAATACTCCTTTTTAAACAAATAAAAATACTTAAAGAGAAAATTATCTACAAATAATATTTTTAAAATTACTTTTAATTAATTACTTTAATAATATTCATAATATTTTTATGAATTATTAAAAAAAATCAATTTTAAGAGGATTAATAATAAAAAAACTAAAAAAATGGCAATATTAAAATTTATTTTTATATTTTTAAAAATAATAATGTTAATATCATCCCAAAATTTATCCGAAAATACTCAATTAAAAAGTTTAATTGATTGTATTAACAGTACTATTATAACTGACAATGAAATAAAAACAAAACTTTTAGATTTATATGAAAAAAACGATAATTCAATTTTTAGATTAATTGGAGAATTCTTAGTCACAAAAACAAATGAAATGAAAAAATGTGTTTCAAAGAAAAATCCTGAAAATAATAATAATAAAAATTATGATTTAGATAATTCTAATTTTAATGAAATTTTAAAAAAAAAGTATAATTGGGATGAATTTGTTAATTGTTTAAAAGAAAAAATTGGAAATTTAGCTCTTAAAGGTGAAATTAATAATGAAGCTATTATAGAATTAATCCAAGAAATAAATGATGAGAATTATATTTTGGCTATTAGAGATCAATTTAGATTAAGAAGATATGGTAATGAAATTGTTATTCAATGTAATAATAAATTAATTCCAAATTAAAATTTAAAATTTTATACTTAATGAAAGAAAAATATAAATTTTTTTTTCAATAAATTTTTATTTCAATAATTTGACAAATCCAAATATTTATTGTAAAAATGTTATATAAATAAAAAAAATAATTATTTATAATTGTAAATAAAATATATTAAAAAATTAAAAGAATTTATAAAGAAAAATACATTTAATTAAAGAATAAAACATTAAAAAAATCAATAATCATTAAATATTTTTTGTTCTTCAAATAATTATTTTTTAAAATATTTCCCATCCTTTCCAAAAAAATAAAATTAAATTCATAAATATTTTTAATTTTTGATAAAAATTAAAATTTATTTATATTAATTAAAGTCTTTTAAGATTAAAAAAATTTTTTATACTTATAAAATATTATTTATAATAAGATATTTTTACATTTTTATCTAATCTTCTAAAATTAATAATTGAATAAATTATATTATGTTTTTTTAGATAATAATAAATTACTATAATGTAAAAAAAATAAATATTTAAAATTGTAAAAAGTTTATTCAATAAAAAAGCAAATTCAATATAAAAACAGATAATTTAAATTAAAAATGATTTTTGATTTCCAGTTATATTTTTCAAAAAAAATTTTGAATTTGAAATTTATGTTCTTAAATCTTATTCCATACCCCTCTTGATTAGTTATGAATATTAGTTAGTGTAAATTAAATTATTTAAAAAAATGATTATTTTAAATTTCCAAAAAAAAATTAAATATTATTTTCGTGAATAATTCCAATTTTTCATTCTTTAACAACTTCAGGACCATCATAAATTCTTTCTTTGATAATTTCATTGGCTTGTAATCCTTTATTTTGTAAATAATTTTTAATAAGTTTTTCTTCATTAGGTTCAACAATTTTATATTTAGTATT
>JAJJKW010001525.1:0-82776 GCA_023805745.1 Isotricha sp. YL-2021b | reverse complement strand
ATAGTTTGATTTCTTCTCTATATTTAAGTGCTTCCTCTTGTTCATATTTATAATATTGTGCAAATGGTGATTCCGGATTTTCAAAAGTCGGCTTAAAACTTTTTCCTTCTCGCTCTATTTCTTTCATATATCTCATAAATTCGCCTAACGGTGATTTATTGCTGATTTGAACAGTATCATCGGCAAGTTGTCCTAATTTTAAGCCTAATTGTTCCGCAGTACCAACACGACTGGCTGGAGTTATATATTTCAGTCCTCCAGTTCTAAGTTGTGAAATAACTTTTTCCGCATTTAATGCTAACGGTTTTAGCATCATATAGAATCCCCCTGTGTCTTACTATCTATATAAAGTATTTTCTCCTCTAAAAATTGCCTAAATTTTATTAATTATGAAATTTAAACTTAAACATTAAATAAATAAAACATCTTATAAGTTAATCTCTTAATTTATGAAATATAAAAAAAGACAATTATTACATATATAATTTAGAGAAATTAAAAATATATTGATTTTAATATAATAATTTTTGATGCTTTTTAAAAAATTTTTAAAATAGCTTATAATTTTGAGAAATATGAAAAATTATTTTTCCTAAAAAGTTTTCTTAATATTTTTTTAAAGAATTTTTCACATTTAAGTTCTATACAAATATTTATAATAATGAAAATGAATTATCAATCATTAATTATTAAAAAATAAAAAATTAAAAATCATTAAAATTAATTTAATAAAAAATAAATTTATTTTCCTAAAGTAATAAAAAGCGTTTTAATATTATTAAAATTTTAATAAAAAAAATGTCAAAATTATTATACACTTCTTTAGTATTTCTTTTATTCTCAATAATATCATCAACAAAACTTCAAACAAAATGTATAACAAAAGATGGAGATTGTGATGCAACATCATATTGTTGTTCAGATTTAGTATGTAAAGATTATAGATGTGCAGTAAAAGGAACAAAAGAAAACCAAGTAGCATGGGCTCCAGATGGAGAAAAATGTGATTGGTTCCATCATTGTGGTGATAATTATAAATGTGAATCTCATAGATGCGTTTTTGGACTTAGTTCTATTGTAAAAGCTTTAACCAAAAAAGTAAAAGCACAACTCTAAAAAAAATTTTAAATTAAATATTAAATAAAAATAACTTGTTCTTAAAATATTTTTCAATTCCTTTAACTTTAAAAAAATTAAAAAAAATTAAAAAATAAAACTTTAAAAAAAATATAAAAATTTAGAATTTAAAATGATATTTATTTTTTTAAAAGGTGAAAAAATATTAAAAAATAAGAAAAAAATCACAAATAAAAAAAGCCAAAAAAAAAAAAACCAATACATTTTTAAATTAATTTATTATTGTTGTGAAGCAATTCTTTTTTGAGTTTCATCTTTTTTAAAATCTTCAAAATATTCATAAATAATAGTAACAGCTAATAAAATACCAGTTCCACTTCCAATAGCTCCCATAAAATCAGCAAAAATTGTAAGAGCACCAATACTCATTCCTCCTAAAGTAGCAGCAGCAGGAATAGTTCTATTTAATTGTTCATAAATATTTTCTTCACTTTCTCTAATTCCTTCAAGAAAATAATTATTTTCTCTTAAATTTCTTGCAATATCTCTTGCACTTTTACCAGATAATTCAACCCATGTTTTTGCAAATAAACCACATGAAATTAATATAAATAATACATAAAAGAAACTATGAAGAGGATCTCTTAAAAAATCTACTAAATCTCTTGGTGGAGATATATAATATGCTAATCCTCCTATTGGAATTGATTGTCCTCCTTCTACATCTTGCCATTGTCCTAATAATCTTATTAAAAAAAAATTTTTGTATCTTTTATATAATATTTGACTTATAAAATATAAATTTGATACTAATGCACTTTCTAATATTATTGGAGTATTTGAACAATAAAATAATTTTATTGGCTGAGTTATGTAATATCCTGGTAATCTTTTATTGGCTATTTTTATTTCTTTTCTAAAACCTTGGAAATAAATGACAATAATAAATACAATAATAGTAGCAATTAAATTAGATAAATTAGGAACATTAGCACGATAAAAAGCTCTTTGAATAGCTTCCACTTTATTTTTTTTAGTAATAAGAAAATGAATAGTAGCAATAACAGCTCCTTCATATTCAACACCTCTTTCACTGGTAACAGTGAAAGGACTGAAAGATTTCCAAATAATATTTTCGCTAATATTAGTAGCAATAAATAAAGAAATACCAGAACCAATACCATAACCCTTACTAAGGACTTCATCAAGTAGCATCACTAAAATACCAGCAAAAACTAATTGAAAAATTAATAACATACAATTTGTGACTCCAATTAAATTTATATCACCATACATTCCACTAAAAACATAAGCAATAGCTTCACCGAAAGTAATTAATATACCAAATAATTTTGTTGCTCCTTCATATAATTCTCTATCTGCTTTTAAACTTTGATCTACTTCTATTATTCTTGTTCCTGCTAAAACTTGCATTATCATTCCTGATGTTACTATTGGACTTATTCCCAATTCCATTAATGTTCCTCTGTTTGATGCTAATATCACTCTCATCCAATGTAATGGATCACTTCCTTCTGATTTATATATTCCATATAATGGAATTTGAGAACATATTAAAAATATAAATAATGTTATTGCTGTCCATATAAATTTTTCCGTCTTTTTTATATTTTTTGGAGGCTTTGGAATCTCTGGGATTAAAAACATTATTGGTTTTATTAAGTAGATAAAACGAATTTGCTCACCCATTTTTTTTTTTTTTCCTTTTTTTAAATGAATTTTTTTTTTTAATTATTTTTTTTTTAAATAATTGGTTATTTCATTACAACGTGGAATATTATAATTTTTTTATTTTTTAAATAAAATGTTTATAATATTTTTTATATTTATATTATCTTTCAATTGAATACTTAAATCTTGGTTTATTAAAATAAATAATATTATAGAATTAATACAAAGATAATAAAGAAAAGAATAAAAATTTAAATAATAATTTGAAAAAAAATTCAAAAATAAATAATAAAATAATCATAATAAATTATAAATTATAAATGTCAATAATCTATGGATTAATTGCTCAAAAACAAAAACCATTATGTGATTATTCTGAATATAAAGGAACATTTACATCAATATGTTTAAAAACATTACCAAAATGCACAGAAGAAAGAGGACTTTTAACCCTTCAAGATTCTTATAATATATTTTATAGAAATCAATCAGGAATAACATTTTTATACCTTTGTGAAAAATCATATCCTCAAGAAGCAGCATTAGTATGCTTAGATAAAACAGTTACTGAATTTTTTAATATGTTTCCCGCCCAAACTGATTATTCAAATGAACCACAATATTGTTTAAAAGATAAATTCCAAAGAAAAATATATGAAAAAATACAAAAATATAATGCTGATTCTCAAAATTTAGATGAAAATGTAAATACATTAAAAGAAAATTTATTAAGTATGAATAAACAAGTTATTGAAGCTAATGAATTAGTTAATGAAAGAGGTGATCATATTAATCTTATTGTTGAAAAAGCTGAAAAATTAAGTCAAGATTCTAATAATTTTGCTGATACTACAAAAAGAGTTAAAAGACTTGAAAGATGGAGAAAAATTAAATTATATATTATCGGTGTTGCTGTTCTTGCTATTATAATAATATTTATTATTTTATTTAAAAAAAATTAACAAATAACTAAATTGTTTTTCTTAGGTATTATTTAAAAAATATTTGAAATAGAATTTAAACATTAAATTAGTTTAATTTTAATAAAAATTTTTTAATGATGTTTTTATTCATTTCTTTTAAGTTAAAAAAAATTAAATTAAATTATTTTGAAAAGTTATTTAAAATTTTTATCAATCATTCATATTTGATATTTTTTTTCGCATTTTCAAATTTTGTGTCTTTCAACAAATTTGAAATAAATTTTTCAAAATCTTCTTTTTTCTTTTTATCAACTAATCCTTCAAAAATAGGAATAGATTTACTTTTAACTTTATCTTTATTGATGTCAGCCAAAGATTCAACAGAAAAATAAACTTTATTAAATCCAGAATTATCTAATTGTTGATTAATAATATTAATAATATCACTTTTAGTCTTATTATCCGCAATAAAAAACCAATAATTTTTTAGTTCAAAATTATCATCTTGTTTATATAATAATTTATTTTCAAATTGTTTAATTTTTTCATTATTAATAGGTTTATTTTCAAAAACAATTCCATTTTCATTTAATATTATCATTCTAGGTAATTGAAGTCCTTTAAAAGAATCACTATCAGGTTCAATAAAAAAATGAGGATATTGATTAATAAAACCATTATCAATTAAATATTTTCTTCTTTCAAAAAAATCATCTGTTTTACAAACACAATAAATATTAATTTTAGTAATATTATTTTTTAAAACTTCAAAATCTTCTGGATTTTCATATATAAAAATTATACCATCATTTCCTTTTAAATCTATTGTTGTTTCATCACCATTTATATCAAAAACTTCAGGAGATTCAAATTTATTTCCATTACCATAAGTATTTTCTATTTTCCAACAATTTTTATCATTTACAGCAAAAAATGATTTTGTTGAAGTTATTGTTGATAAAAAATCGTCTTTAAATTGATTTATATTTTCATTATATTTTTCTGGAATTTGACCTTTTATTTCTATATCTCTTTTTATTCCTTTTAAATGTATTTTTTCTCTTATTGAAGCTATTATATTATTTGTTGGAGATTCCTTCATTTGATTTGATATTGTTAATACTAAATTATCTAAATTTTCAACATCTTTTAAATATGTTGTTTTTATTTCTGGTAATGGACTTAAATTTGTTTCTTGAAATTCTGTTTCTATTAATTTTTTACGAATATGATCTGGAATTGTTACGTTATTTGCAAATTGAAATATACTTTGAAGCATTTAAATAATATTTTTTATAAATTTTATGTAATATATTTTTTTAAATTAATATTAAAAATTGTATTTAATTATTTTTATGCCATTAAATATTGATTGAAATTTTAAAATTAATAAATTAAAACATATACAATATAAGTCTATTTAGAGTTAATTAAATCTAGCTAAACCATTAATATATTCTAACATTGTTTTTTAATTAATACATTATTTATAACTTTTATTATGATATATAATTAATAACCTAAAACCTATAGAGAAAGGGAAATACAAATCACCTTATAAATGAAGAAATTTACTATTTGAACAATAAATTATATTATTCTATTTACAAAAGCTAATATTTACTATAGAAATAAAAATCTAAAAAAAATTTCGAAATTTAATAAGGTTTATAACTATCATTTGAATATCCAGAAATTCTAGATTTTTCTTTTTTATTTGTATCAGGACCAAATCCATTTTCAAAATAAGAATTATTATTTTCATTTTTATCAATTAAATCAGATGATATTTCTATTTCTTCAGATGATATTGTATTTGTTTTATTTGATTTTAAACTTAGTGAATTATTTTTTTTATTTTTTTCAAAAGAATCATCAAATTCTTCAGGGAATAACCTAATCTTTGCTGTATTTTTATTGTAAGGGTTTAATTTTGTTATTTCTTCTTCATTTGAATCAAATAATTTATAATGAAAATAATTATAAGAAGATGGATTTACTATTTTATTATTGAAATAATCTTGGAATTGGCTATTATTATCTTTATTCTTTTGAATTAGAATTTTTTCTTTTTCTTCTTCTTTATTATTTATTAATGTTTTATTATTATTTTTATTATCTAATGTTTCTTCTATTTCTTCTTTTTTATTCTTTATATTTGTTAGAAAAAGATTATTATTATTATTGATTAAAATATTAGTTTTTGGGATATTATCGTTATTTATTAATTTTTTATTTTCTTTATTTTTCGTATTTTCTTTGTTTTTAACGAAATTCTGAATTTGTTCTTTAGGAATATAATTTTGATATAAAAACAAATTCTGATTAAATTTATCTTTATCATTGAATATAAAAGATCCATCATGATTTTCATTAAAAATAATATCACTATTATCAAAATCATCCTGAATAAGATTTTCTTTGATAATATTTTGAGAAATAAAATTATTATTTTGATAATTTAATTTAGGAAAAGATTTGTTATCATCTAACATTTTCATATTTTGAATTTTAGGTTGAGCCCTTTTACATTCAACCCATTTTCCATAAAGAAAATGACAATTACTATAAGCCATAATTTTATCAACAGTTTCTTTATGAGAAAAAATAATAAAACCAAATCCTCTTGATTTTCCTGTTAATTTATCTGTCATAATTATCCCTTTCTCAATTTCTCCAAATTGACTGAAATAATTTATTAAAGTTTCAGTTGTTAAAGATGGATGTAAACCTCCTACAAACATTTTTCTAAAATATAATGGAGAATTTTTATTTGTTGTTATATTTGTTGATATTGAATTATTATTTTTATTTTTTTTTTCTTTCATTTTTGTCTTTTTATTCTTTGAATTTTCATTATTTAATATATTTTTTGGTATTGCTATTTTACAATCTACTTTTTTACCATTTATATAATGTGGTTGTGTTCTTAATATTTCATTTACCATGTTTGCATTTTCTATAGTAATAAAACCAAATCCTCTAGGATGATCTAGTTATAATTTATTATATATAAATTTTTTTACTTGTGTTTTTATCTATCATTATCACACAATCAGTAATTGGACAAAATTTTTTCTCAAAATATTGTTTTAAATCAACTAAAATTTTAAATAATTTTATTATACATTCACTAATATCTTTCGCTATTCCTCCAATAAATATTTTATTGCTATTTTATATTATAAAATATATATAATATGATTTTCTTACTTTATTGAAGTTGCTGACATGGTTTTTTTATTTATTTATTTAATTGAAATGGATAATTAAAGGTAATTGAATTTAAATTATTAATCACAACATTTATTTCATAATAAAATTTTTTAAATCGAATTTTTTGGAAACAATAATGATAGAAAAGAATAAAAATAATTAAAATAAAACAATATAAGAAAATAAAACCTTTATAATATTATAAATAAAGTTTATAGAATAATTTTTAATTATTTATTTTAAAGAAAATAATAATAATAAATAATAAAACTAGATTTTTTTAATAATATTATTATATTAAACAAAATGAAACAAGTGCAAAATTTTGATTTTATATTTAAATTTTAAGTTCAGAAATTAATTTTTCAAAGGATTTTTTTCCAACAGGTTTTTGAATATAATGACAAAATCCTTTAGAAGAATATTCACTTTCTTCCAATTCATCTAAATAAAAAAATAAAAAAATAAATTTTACCTCCACTCATAACAACCATTTTTCCTAAAGAATCTCCAACTGCATCTTTTAAAGCTTTAGCAGTTTCATATCCATCCATTCCAGGCATATTTATATCAATTAATATTAAACAATATGTTGGAAATGCTTTTATTTTTTCTACCGCTTCACTTCCTGATCCAGCTGAATCTGATGCTATGTTATTTTTCTTTGCAAAATTTTCTATCGCTTTTCTACATACTTCATCATCATCTACTATTAAAATTTTCTTTTCCATTTTTGTTTTTTTATGTTTTTTTATTATTTTTTATTTTGTTAAATTAATTTTACTTTTTTTTTTTTTAATAGACAAAAAATTTATATAAATTTTTGTTTTTTTTTGTTATTATGTGGAAATTCATTGAAAAAGTTTTTTTTTAAGTAATGTTTATTTTTAAATCATCTCTCTTAAATTATTATGATAATAAAAGATTTCTCTTATTATGTAATTTGTTAAGATAAATACTCCATTTTGGTAATTTATTGGAATAACAAAGAAAAAAAATATATAAAAAAAACATAAATAAAATATTAAAATATATTCTTACTTCAAAAATTTAGAACTTAAAAAAATAATAATCAAAAAAAAACTAAATAAAAAACTTAAATAAAAAAAATAAAGAAAATAAAAAAAATTTCAAATTAAAAGCATTTCCATTCCAAAAAAAAAACCAGAAAATTTATTCTTGAACAAATTTCTTATATTTTTCAATATTTCTTTGTAACAAAGGTTCAATAGGACCTAAAAGTCTTTTAAAGCTATTTCTATCAAGTGAAAGAATTTTACAAGTATCACTAATAACTTCAATATTAGCATATCTAGGTTCTCCTTTAATTAAAGCTCTTTCTCCAAAATAATCTCCAGATTTATATCTTTTTATTTCTTGAGGAGCTTTTCCAGGTTCTAATCTTTTAGAAGCAATACATTCTCCTTCTTCTAAAATATAAAAAACATCACCACTTTCACCTTCCTTAATAATAAAATCTCTTTTTAAATAAACCATACTTTTAACAGCATCACAAATTTGAGTTAATTCATAAGAATCAATAGTAGATAAAATATCAACTTTTTTTAAAAAAGATTCATATTTTTCTCTTTTTTTCTGAGCAGAATCTTTAACAATATTATTAAACGTTTCTCTATCAAGAACCCATAAAATACAATCTGTTTTTGCTTTAATTGAAGCTGCTCTTGGTGCATTATATAATAAAGCTAATTCTCCAAATGATTCTCCTGGAATATATGTTTTTAAATATTTTTCTTCTATATCATTACTAAAATATTTTGAACAATCTAAATTACCTTCTTCAACTACGTATAAGCAATCTCCACTTTCTCCTTGTTTTATTACATATTCTCCTGATTTATAATGTTTTTCATCCATTGCATTTATTACTATTTCTAATTCATTTGGTTCTAAATTTGAAAAAAGAAATGATGATACAATTCTTGATTTTATTTTATTTTTTTGTTCTTCTGTTTTTTCTATTATTTTTGGAATAAAATCTTCCTTTTTATTTATTTCTCCATATGCTTCTGCTGATACTGCTGCTCTTTTTTTTATTCTTTTTTTTTTCCTTTTTTTTATTTCTTCATCTGCTTCTTTTTCATCTTCAGAATTACTTTCAAATGAATTACTTTTTGAACTTATATTACTTTTTACTGATTTATTTTCTTCTTCCATTTCTCGATATTCTTTTATTTCCTTTCTTAATGATTCTAATTCTTTCTTTTCTTCTATTGTTAATCCACTTGAGGTGTAACCTCCTTTTTGCATTAGATATTCTATCATGTAAAGTGGCTGTTTATTTTATTTTATATAATTTTTATAATTATATATTATTATTTTACTAAATTTTGAGGTTTATCTTTTATTATACTATATACTAAACGCTCTAATATTGGCTTCACTTTTTCCTCTAATTCTTTTGATTCTTCATCTGAATTTGACATTTTTTTTTTATTTTATTTTTTTTCTATGATTATTAAAAGAATAATTTTATTAATTAAATAAATTTTTATTTGATTTAATTAATCAATTTTTTTTTTAGTTTATTTCCTATATATTGAATTTGAATATGAAAAAAAAGGATTTTTTTTAAATAAATATTTATTTGTTATCATCAGAAATTCTAGGAGCTAAATAAAATTTAAGAACTCCCAATTGTGCTAATTTATATTCAACCATAAGTGGAAATTCAACAGATAAATAAAGTGAAACTTGAGGAGAAAGAGTAGAAGCTTTAGTAAACATATTTAAATATCTTAAAGCAAAAGCTAAATTAACAGCTTCTTCAACTTGAATAAAACATTGTTCATCATGATTACTAGAATCATTTTCTTCAATTTTAATACTTCCACCAACATTTTCACTATTTACTGAAAATTTAATAGAATTTTTAGAAGTTTCAATATTAACAGTTTCATTAAGAGAATATAATTCTCTACAAATTCTAGTAAATTCACTTGAAGATAAAGTAACCATAGATGAATATTGTGTATCTGGAATACCTAAATGTTCACTATCAATAGTTATTAAAGATAATTTAAATTCACTTTCTTTTTTTAATTCTATAAAATATATTTTAAAATGAATTAAACTTACTTAAATTTTCAAATTTTATATTTAAAGCACTTGGTTCATCTTCAGCACTTAAAGTTATTGTATCATCATTACCTCCACATTTCATAATTTTACTTAAATTTTGAACTGAAACTCCAAGAGTCATTTGTTTATCACATCTATATTCTTCAAATCCTTCTGATGATAAATTTAATGTAACTAATGCTACATGAGATGAATCCATTGCTTGTATTGATATTCCTGTCGCTGTTATTTCAAGATTTATATCTGTTACTAAATCCTTTATACTTTCTATTAATTTCTTTAATAAGATTCCTTCTGTTAGTTTTGCTTGGAACATTTTTTTATTTTTTTTAATTTAAATATTTTTTAAATATGGTAAATATATTATTTATTGGCGGGATATTTTAGATATTCTATCTTTTTTTTTATTCTTGATTGTTTTTATTTGGAAAAAGGAGTTTTTGGGTTTTTTATATTTTTTCAAAATGGAAAAGGTATTTTAAGGATTTTGAGTGGGTTTGAATTTTTTTTTGATTTGAAGTTTTTTTATATTTTTGAGTTTACAATTCTTTTTATTTAAGTGAATTTTTTAGTGATTTAATTAACTTTTTGTACCAAAATATTTTCAATTTAAATTACTCTAATTTATTTCAGTGATTTTTATTCATAGGTGAATAAAAGTATATGTAATTTGTTAAAATTATTATTACAATAATAAACATAAATATTTTAAAAAAAACAATGGAATAAAAGGAAAAAAAGTATATAAAGTATAAAATAATGCAAAAAAAAATATTATATTTATATTAAATATATATTAAATCTCTAATTTCAATATAAATATATATTTTAAAATTTATAATTAATTTATTTTTTTAAATATTTTTGATTAGAAATAACAGAAAGATCTTTTTTATTAAAAAGTAAAATAGATTCTTTCATTTCTTTAAAACAAAAATTTTTTGCTAATTTTGTTTGTTCTTCTTCAGTATCAAAATCTTCATCTATTTCTGTTTCTTGAATATGAGCTTGCCAATATTCATAAATTCCAATATCTTTATCTTTAAAAAGAGGTAATTTATATTCTTTAAAATTTTTATTATAAAAAGGAATAAAAATAAATAAATCCTTTTTAGTTGAAAAAACTATTTTTTTCTTTTTTAATAATGAATATTCTTCTGCCTCATTTATTGATTTCTGAAAATTATTTTCATCTTCTATAAATTTTTTGGCTGATTTATAAGGAGGGTTTTTTTTATTTTTAAATTTTTGGATTGTTAAAATTTTAAATTTTTCATCATTACTTTTGTCTAATGGAATAGGTAAATGTTGTTGTTGAAAAATTAATAATTGTTCTTTGGAAAAATTTTTTGTTTCTTCTTTATATTTATCGATAAAATTTTTACTTTCTAATGAAGTTAATGAAGGTTTTTTATTTGAATTTTCTTTTGAAATATTAAATAAAATATTTGAATTATCATCTATACTAAAAGTTTCTTCAATTGTCTTTCTTAAATTTAAATAATTATCTTTTGAATTAATAGTTGTTATATTATTTGTTGATATTTGATTATTTAAATTTTGTGTTTTTTTATTATCAGGAGTGACTCCTAATTCAATAATATTATCAATATTTTCTTTTGATTGATATGATGAAATTGGAAATTTTATACAAAAATCATCATCATTAAATGGAAATTTAATTAATTCACTTAATGAAGGAGTAATTTTTCCTTTTATATCTTTATTTAATTTATCTTCTTCAAATTCACTTGACATTTGGTAAATTATTTGAAATCAAAATTAATATTTTTATTTATTTAATTTAAATTTTTTTGTTTAAAAATTACAAAATGAATATTCTTCAAAATAAAAATAAGATAAATCTGGATCAATATAAAAAATTTGAAGATGAAGAAGAAGAAATACCAAATACAATTAATATTACTAAATCCAATAATATAATATTTAAATTATTAACATATAATTTCTTTCTTAGACCACCACCAATAAAAACAAATGAAGATGATTATAAAGAAGAGCGTTTAAATGATTTTTACCCTTTTTTAAATAATTTTGATATAATATGTTTTCAAGAAGTTTTTGGTTCAATTCATCATAGAAAACACAAATTAATTCGTAAAGCAAGAGAAAAAGGATTTTTATATAATGTAAAGTCTAATTCTCCTTCTTTATTTTCTAAATATTTAATTGATGGTGGATTATTAATTTTATCTAAATTTCCTATTATAGAATCAAATTATATTGATTATGATTATGGAGTTTTATCTGATTCATTAAGTTCAAAAGGAGCTATTTTTGTAAAAATAAAAATTGTTGATTTTTATTTATGTATATTTAATACTCATTTACAAGCTTCTTATTTTGATGTTGGAAAATCTATGTGGGATTTCTGTATTAAAGTTAGAACTGAACAAACAAATAAATTAATTAATTTTATATATACTACTATAAATAAAATGAATAGAGAAGAAATTTCAAAATCAAAATTTATTTTACTTGGTGATTTTAATATTGATGCTCATGATTTTTATGAATCCAGAAAAAAATTTCAAATATCTAAAAGAATTATATCTGAATATGAACAATTGAAATTAAAATTAAATAAATTAGGAAAAGCAATTGATTTATTTCAAAATAAATTTAAAGATAATCCTTTTACTTTTGGTGTTAATGATGAAAATTTTGATAAAGTTTTAACAGCTAAAGATGATTTAAATTGTCATCAAACAATAGATTATATTTGGGAAATTATTCCAGATTTGACTTTACCAATTTATAATATATATGATAATTCATTAAATAAAGGTCTTATTCCTGTAAATAATAATAGTAATTTAAGTAATATTAATTTTAATACAAGTAATAAATTAGAAATATTATATGATTCACCTGAAATTGAAACTTTTTTAGTAGAAAATAGACCATATCAACAATTAAGTGATCATTTTGGTTTAAGTATTCAATTATCAATTAATTCTTCTAAAAAAAATGAATTATTAAATATATAAAAAAGATTTGTGTTCTAATAATATTTTATTTTTTTTAATATTCAAAAATAATTATTTATTTAATCATAAATTAAAATAATGACTGATTTTAAAAAAATTGAAAATTGTTTCATAATAATATTATATTTTCTTTTTTTAATTAATCTAGTTTTTTCACTGATAATATATTCAAAATTTTATGGATATGAATTTAATTCAATTAAAATAAATGAAGATAATTTGAATTCAAGTCCAATATATTCTATTTCATTATATTCATCAGAAAATTGTAATGAAAATAGTCAAAATTTTTCAATTGGATTTTTTGCGAGAATCCAAAATGGGAATTATTTTAAGGGGCATCTATCATTGGGAAAATGTTTAAGGTTAAGAGCAAATTGTCAAAACGTAAAAAAAGTTGATGAATTAAGTATGTATATTTGGGATGGAAATTCATTTTGTGTTAATAAAAATAATGGATTAAATTATGAATATTATTTAACTAATGCAGTAGAATATAATAGTGAATGTGAAATTGGTTTTAAGAAATGTGGAATATTAGATACTTATAATAGAATATTATGTATTGAAGAAAATAATGATTGTCCAATTAATAAAATGATAATTGATAATAATGAATCATCACCTACTGATTATAATTATATAACTTTAAATTTAAATAATAATAAATTTTTACATTATACAAATGAGGCTATTGATAATAATATTATAGTAAATTTTACAATAAGTGCAGGATTACCTTGTTTTGATCCTAATGAAATAAATACTGAATATCCTCAATATATTTTAGATAAAAATTTTAAAAGATATACTTGTACTAATAAATATGAAAATGAAATTTATGATAATAATATTTATAATTATCTTGATTCTATTAATAAATCACAATTATACAAAGAAAATGAAATTTATAATAAAATTGAAAATTTAAAAAATTATCCTTTATTTTCCTTAAATGAAAAAATGGGGCTATATACTAGGAATTATTTTGGAATTAATAAAAATTGTATCAAAAATAAAAAAAAATTTGCTTTACAAGAGTTAAAAGATATAAAAAATTTTGTTCAAAAAAAAAATTTGATTGTTGCTAGGTATTGGATATTATATTGTCTAATTTTTCTTTATTTAATTTTCATTCCTTTATTGAGATTTTTTGACTTTCAAAACAATATAATGACTAAAATCTTCTTTTATTGTTCTAACATTTTATTTATTATAATCATTTTTATTTTAAATTTCATAAGTTTTATAAATTTTCAAGAAGCGAATTTTAAATCTCTTTGTTTTGATGAAAAAAGAAAATTCGAAATTGTCAACAATGATAAAAAAATAAAAAACATTAAATATTTAGAATTATCTCATTTATTAATCCTTCTTTTCGAATTGTTAAGTATATTATTTTTCATTATTATAAATATTTTTGAAGAAAAAAGAAGTAATAGAATTATATTTAGAGATTTTCATAGAAATATAAATATTCTTAACATAAATCAAAATAACGAATTTAATCAGAATTATAATGAGACAGATGAAATCAATTTCAGAAATACAAATTAATATTATTTTAATATTTTAATAAAATAAATTATTTTAATTAGAAAATTTATTTGTAAATAAAAATGGAAAATGAATTAAATTTAATTTGTGAATTTTGTGACAATTGATTTTTACCAAAAAAAATAAAAGCGTTAGAAAAAGGTTTAATTCAAGATTTAAAGTTAAAAGGATATAATGCAAAATTAACAATTGAAAGTTCAAATTCTCCATCAAAGCCTTATTATTTATATCTTAATATGGGTGGAACAAAAAAAATAATTTTAAGTAATAATGGAAGTCAACATAGAAAAGAAGGCGCAATTATTGATTATTGTGTCACTGACGCAAATAGAAAAAAAGTTGTTCAAAAAATTATTGATACTGTTAAAAAATAAGTATTTGAAAAATTTTATTATTATAATTAAAATACTTTTTTGTTTAATTTTTTTGTGATTATATAAAAGAAAATATATTGTTATAATCTTTTATATATGATTGAATTAGCAAATGAGTTTTTTAATTATAAAATTTAATTAATAATATATTTATGTTTAAATTTTTATGTAAAAATACAAGTTAATTTTTTATTCATTTTCTTTTGAAGTAAACAATAGTTTAAATATACTTTTATTTTCTTCTTTTTTTTCTTTTTGATTTGGTTTTGGATTTCCTGATAACGGTTCTAAAGTCATTGGATTTATTTTTCCAAAAACAATTTCATTTATAATTTCAGGAGAATGAATTTTTCCTACTATTTCATCTAAATTATATTTATAAACAAAATTATTTTTATCTTGTGGAAGGTCATTTAAATATTTTCCTTTTTTTTCAATAGGACAATATACAATACCATATTTATAAATAATTAATGTTTTTTCAAAATTTTTCACTGTTTCTTCTAAATATTCTTTATTAGAATTAATACCTTCCAATAATTTTTTTATAATAGTTACATAATTATCATTTTTTTGAATAACATTAGAAATAACATTTAATTTTTTATCAATTCCAGTAAAAAAATCGCAGCCTCTAAAAATACATTGATAAAGTAGTTTTTCTTCTGAAAAATTTTTATTAAAAAATATATTTTGATATTCATCTTGATTATATTTTAAACCTTCAAAAGAATTAAAATCAAAATCAAATAAAACATTTTTACAACCAAAAGCAACAAAATCAGAATCATTTCCAATAATAAAATCAATAATCTTTTTTTTTTCTAAATATCTTAATTCATAATCACCTTCATAAGGACAAATTATATTTTTAATATCATATTTATTTAATACTTCTTGAAAATCTTTACAAAAAGAAGGCTTAAAACTTAATGCATTTAATTTTTCTTCAGCAGCTTTTTTAAATTTTTTATTTTCTATTAATTCATTTACTTTTAACATAATATTTTCTCTATGAATTCTTCTTTTCTCTTTTTCATTAAATTTTATTGGAGGAAAATCACCATCAATTACTACAATAGGAGTAATATTATATATTTTTTTCATTTGCAGTAATTTTTCTGCTATTAATTCATATAATTGATTATAATCTGGAATTTCATCTAAAATTGTATTTTTTAATACATGTTTGAAATTATGAAGAAAATGATGACCATCAATTCCACAAATTAAATTTTTATATTGAACTAAATTAACTCTTTCTAAATATCTCTTTAAATAAGAAAATAATCTCCTAATTCCCATAATAAAAAAAATAAATATAAAGGAAAAAAAAACTAAATAAAAAATAAAAAAAATATTTAAAAAAGTTAAAAAATCAAAATTTACCGGAAAAAAATGATATAAAAAAAAACTATTTAACAAAAAATTATTTAAAAAAAAAAAAAATGGAACAAATAATAGAAACAAAACGTGACAAAAATCCATTAACAAAATCTCAAATAAACTATTTCATAAAAAACTACGTATCAGGTGAGATTCCTGATTACCAGGCCTCAGCATTATTAATGGCGATATATTTGAATGGAATGAACAAGGAAGAAACAGCAGATTTAACAGAAGAAATGAGAGTGAGTGGTAAAGTATGGGATTTATCCTCAATAAATGGTATAAAAGTAGACAAGCATTCAACAGGAGGAGTAGGAGATAAAGTATCATTAATATTAGGACCAATGGTTGCATCATGTGGAGTAAAAATGGCAAAAATGTCAGGAAAGGGATTAGGACATACTGGAGGTACTCTTGATAAAATGGAAAGTATTCCAGGTATGAAAATAAATTTAACTAAAGAAGAATTTGAAACACAAGTTAATGCAATTAATTTAGCTATTATTGGACAAGATAAAGATCTTGTTCCTGCTGATAAAAAAATTTATTCTTTAAGAGATGTTACTGCTACTGTTGGTTCTATTCCTTTAATTGCCTCCTCTATTATGAGTAAAAAATTAGCAACAGGATCTGATTGTATTTTACTTGATGTTAAATATGGAGATGGTGCTTTTATGAAAGATATTAATTCTGCGAAAGAATTAGCTAAAACTATGGTTGATATTGGAAAATCACTTAATAAAAATGTTAAAGCTGAAATTACTGATATGAATCAACCTTTAGGAAAATGTATTGGTAATTCTATAGAAATTAAAGAAGTTATTCAAACATTAAAAGGAAATGGACCTAAAGATTTAGTTGAAATTTGTGTTAATAGTGGTGCTATTCTTTTAGAACAAGCTGGAATTTGTGATAGAATTGAAGGAAGAAAAAAAATGGAAGAAAGTTTAAATAATGGAAAAGCTTTTGAATATTTTAAATTATTTGTTAAATATCAAGGTGGAGATGTTTCTTATATTGATAATCCTGAGAAATTTGAAGTTGCTAAAAATATAATAGAAATTAAATCTAAAGATGATGGTTATGTTAAAAGTATTAAAGCTTTGAATATTGGAATTGCTTCTATGAAATTAGGAGGAGGAAGAGAAAAACTTGATGATATTATTGATATGAGTGCTGGAATTATTTTAAATAAAAAAGTCGGTGATCATGTTAATAAAGATGAATTACTTTGTACTTTATATACTAATAAAAATAAAGATGTCTATGAAAAAATTGCCAAATTTGTTGAAGAGTCTTTTGTTATTCAAAAAGAACCTGTTAATATGGAAGATGCTAATAAAGAAATTTTAATTGAATAATTTAAATTTTTTTTAATTTTTTTTTTCGGGTTTTATTATTTTTGGTTAAAAACAACTTTATATAATTTATTAATCAACATATTAAAATGAATTTTTTGATTTATTATATTGATAAAAAAAAGTGATAAACAAAATTTAATAAATATATCAAAATAAATAAAAAATAAAATAAAATAAAATAAAATAAAAAGAAATGAAATTATTATATTTAATAATATTATTGATTTATATGGTTTTTGAATCAGAATATAAAGATTTTGTAAAACTTTTATATACAAAATATCAAATAATACCAAGAAAAATAGGGACAACACAGAATGATTATTTTTTAGATTCTATTCAAAATGGAGATTATGATTCACAAAAACAAAAATGTTTTTTCTAAAATATATTCAGAATATTTTGAAAAATAGAGTAAGGAAATCTCTGTTGGAAATGAAAGAATATTAAAATTTATGTAAAAAGCAGAAAATAAAGAAATTTTGTCAAGAGAAATTATAGATTTTTTCATTAAAAATATTAATGAAAATGATATAAGTATTGCTTATCTTTTTTAAATTATAAACCAGAACAAATTGTTGTTGTTGATGGACTTGAACTGGATTTATTGAAAAAAATTTATCTGAAGAAAGAATAAATCAAATTGAATATAGAATAAAAGCTCAATAACTTTATCAATTTATTATTTTTTTAAATATTTAAATCCTTTTTATTATTTTTATAAAATGAATTGGTGGTAAAAAAATTTTAAATTTATGATTTTAATTTTTTTAATTAATATCAAGATGAGGAAAATTGTTGTAAATAGACCTCAATTGAAATCTGTAAAATTAACATTTTTTAATGATTTAATTATCGGATTACAAGATACAAAATTTGTTTTGAATCAAAATGAAAATAATGAAGATAAAAATTCTATAGAAAATAAAAGATTTATAAGTAAAATAAATAAAATTTTTCTTTTAAAATCAAAATGCCCAAAATTTAATTATCATTCTTTAATTAATTATTCTATTGGTAAATATGGAGATTATACTTTATATTTTAATACTATATTTGTTGAAATATCTTATTATAAAAAAGAAAAATTAGAAAAGATTGAAAAAACCTTTTTTCATCCTAATTCTCAATCTTTTGCAGTGAATTTCCAAAAATTTGCTTTTATTTTTTATATGTATTACAATAAAGTTAAGATTTATTTAAATTTTAAAGATTATTTAATTATATATGGAACATCTGATTTAAAAAAAATAAGAAAAAATTGTATAGATTTAAATTCAAAAAATGATGAATTTTCAAAAGATAATTATTCCCATTCTTTAATAATAAATCCTTTTAAAGATTCTAAAGACACAATTATAGGTTTTACTTGCAAAAAAAATGAAGAATTAATTGAAGTAAAATATGGTTATAAACCAATTTATGTTGATGGATTTTATGAAGTTCAAAATGAGATAACTCTTCCATTTAAAGAAAAAAGAAATATCATTATTCAAAAAAATAGTATAATATTATTTGAAATCTATAATAATTGTAGTGTAGAAAAAATGAGAGAAATTATCAAAGAAAAAATTAAAATTCTTAAACTATTAGAAATATCGAAAAATAATATTTTTTATTTAGGAATATTATCTAAAGAAAATGAAGAAAATAATAATAATCTAGCAAATGGTTTAAATGATGTAAAAAAAAATTTATTTTTTGAAGATAAAAATTTTAAAGTTTATATCTTTGAATGTGAAAATTCTTTTTTAGGTCAAACTATATCTGAATTAAAAGAGACAAATAATAATGATTATTTAAAAACAAAATTAGAAAAAAGAAAACATACTTATGATTATAATAAAAGTATGATTATAGAAGATAAAAAAAATAGTGTATTTGACCAATCAATTTCTAATTCTCAAGTAATTTGTGATTCTAATTTTTCTATAAATACAACACCAACTCAATTAAATAATCAAATGAATAAAATTCAAAAAAAAGATGACAAAAAAATTATTTTAAATAAAACTTTAGAGAAACAGGGAAATCATTTTTCAATATTAGATGATGATTTTTTATATTATCAAATGATTATACATTAACTTTTTATTAAAAGTAATTGTTATAAATATCTATTTATTTCTCATTTAATTATTTATTCTATATTTTATATTATGAGTTTAAAAATATAAAAAATATTCTCTTTTTTATTAAATATTATATATAAAATATAAAAAAATATATAATCTATTTTTAAATAGTATAACTAATGATAGAATCATTTATTATTTAATTCCATCCGAAAAATCCTCCTTTTTTTTTATCTCTTCTATCTTTTTTATCATGATGTCCTCTTGGACCTCTTCCACCTCTTTTATGACCTCTTCTACCTTTTCTTTCTCCTTCTTCATCATCATGTCCTCTTGGACCTCTTCCTCCTCTTCTATGTCCTCTTCTACCTTTTTTTTCTCCTTCTTCGTCGTCATGTCCTCTTGGACCTCTTCCTCCTCTTCTATGTCCTCTTCTACCTTTTCTTTCTCCTTCTTCATCATCATCATCATGTCCTCTTGGACCTCTTCCTCCTCTTCTATGTCCTCTTCTACCTTTTCTTCTTCTTCTTTCTTTTTTATCATCTCCTTCTTCTTCTTCTTCTTCTGGTTTAGGAGGTCTAGGTCTTGGTCTGTCACCTTCTTCTTCTTCTTCTTCTTCTGGTTTAGGAGGTCTGGGTCTTGGTCTGTCACCTTCTTCTTCTTCTTCTTCTTCTGGTTTAGGTGGTCTAGGTCTTGGTCTGTCACCTTCTTCTTCTTCTTCTTCTTCTGGTTTAGGTGGTCTGGGTCTTTCTTTTTCACCCTCTTTTGAATTTTTGAACATATTAAATACTTTATCTAATAAATTTGATTGTTTTTCAGATTTTTTTTCTTCTCTGAAATGTTTTTGACCTAATACAAAAGTTATAACTAATAAAGCAATGAGAATTTTTTTCATTTTTATTTTTTTATATAAATGAATTTTTTAATGATTTATATAGATAATTGACAAATTTTGGTTTAATTGAATTTTAATTCATATTCTGATAAAAATTTGAAAAAAGTCTTTTTTAGTAATATTTTAGACTATATAAATTGTTTTTCATTGTTTTTTTTATAGAATATATGCTAAAATAGTAAAAATCTGAAAAAACAGAATATATTAGATTTTATTAAATTAATTATTTTTTTAAATTTATTTTATTTGGTTCAAATTTATTAATATCAATTATTAACACTTTTTAAAGAAATACAATTTCATTTTTTAAGATTTAGGTAAATACTTCTTATTTTTTAAAGATTTTATAAACATTTTTTTTTGAACCTTATTTGGAATAATCAATTTAAATAAGCCAAAACAAATACGATAAAATAAAAATTTTATTTTGAATAATATGAATAAAATAATATTAAATAAAATAAAAAATAATAAAATTAATTAAATAAATTAAAAATTAAAATTTAAATAAAAATATTATATTACTTTTAAGAAGAATCTAGAATGATTTTAATCCAAAATATTTGCTTTAATAAAATAAATAAAAAATAAATTAATATTTATTTTTTAATTAACATTTAACTTTTTTTATTTTATTGTTTGAAAATTTTTTCTTTTTATAAAATCTAAGTTATATTGAAAATAAATTACATTTCTCTTTTATAAAAGTAATAATGTTCATTTAATTTCTTGAAGAAATGATTTTGAGAATAATTCTTTTAAAATTGAAAATAGACAAAAAAAAATTTATCTATTTTAAATTTTCTTTTTAATTTAAAACATAAATAAAGGTAATCTAGAAAAGATTAAATATACATCCTAATATAATCACTCAATCATTTCTTTAAAAAATTATTCATTTTCTATCATCTTTGGATAACCTATTAAAAAAAATGATATTAGAAAACATTATTTTCATATTATTTTCTTATTAAAAAAAAATAAATTGATAAAAAACTAATTGTACTTATTATCTAAGAATTCTCTTTCTCTAAAATGTATCATTACTAAGCCTCTATACCTATTAATAATTTTTATTGTTTAATATATTTTATTATTTAGTTTATTTTTTGATTTTTAGATTTAAAAGTTAAAAAAAATGTTTTAAAAGGACTCAAGTTAGAAAAAAACTATATTATTTTAATTTATATATAATTAAATTTTATTAAGACTATTTCATAGTCAATTGAAATAAATGAATTTTTCAAAAAAATATTTGTAAAAAATGTATAAAATTATTTAATATAAATTTTATTAAAATAATATTTTACCATTTTATTTCTATTATAACTAATATTAATTGCATTGAATTGAATTTATTACTTCCACAATTATTTTATTAAAATAAAAATACAATAGATTCTAATTATTATATTTATAAATTTAAAATTATTTTAATGTTTAGGTGTATTGTTTATATTTTCGTTGAGAGAGTCAATTTTATTAATTTTATGTTTAATCATATGTTCATATCCTTTTTTTTCTAAATCAAAACCAGCTTCAAAGGAATACATATAAGATAAACTTTTTCTTTGTTCTTCAGTAAAAATAAGTCTTTCAATAATTGACATTTTATTTTCACTTTTTAAATAATGAACAATGTCTAATAAAAATTGAATTTCTTTATAATTTTCATGAACTTGTTTAATTATTTTACAAGTATTTTTTTTACAAACAAAATCAGTAAAAAATCCAGGAACTTTTATTGCTCTCATTTTATATTTTAATAATAAATTATTTCCTAAAACTAAACTTGGTTTTTTAAGTACTTTCATATTTTTTTTTGGAGATAAAGAATCAAGTTGTTCATGAAAACTTGCTCTCCAATTATCAATATTCATTTTTGAAACACTTCTTAATTTATTATCACATTTTTGAGGTGAATCATTTATTGTTTTTCCTAAATTTACTAAAGATTTTACACATCTTGGAGATCTCATTTTTGACTTTTCTTCAAAAGGATTTACTGGGAATATATTTTGAGGAATTGTTAATTTTTTTTCTATTTCTTGTGTTATTGTTTGATATTTTATTTTTTTTGTTGTTTCTTGAATATTTTTATCTAATTCTTCTACAAAATTAGAATCATTTATTGATTTATTTTCTGATGGTTCTTTTATTTTTATAAAAAATTTACTATTTTTACGGTTAACATAATTATTTACAATATTTTTCTGATTTAATGATGGATTCAAAGGATTTAGTAAATTTGTTGTGTTAAAAAAGGATTCTGTATTCTTTTGATTTCCTATTTTATATAATTGTCTAACTTGTTTTAATCTAATTTCACTTTCATCTAAATTAAAAAATTCTAATATATAATTCTTATATAAAGTTGAATTTACAATATATATAGAATATTCACCAAATAATAAAATAATTTTAAGCATTCCTCCAAAATTAGAAAAAATAGTTTGTAATTTTATATAAGATCTTTCATAAACTTCTAATTTAGAAGAAACTCTTATTGTTAAAGATAAAAAGTGATTTTCTTCTCTATAATCAATTGTATTTTGAGAATAATCATAAACTGCAAATTTTATAGTACTTTTCTCACTAAAAAGATATCCTGTATCAGTTTGAATTTCAATTCTTTTTAAATATAAAAATATATCTGCAAAATAACTAGATGAAAATGTACTATATATATTTTTACCATAAGCTCTATAAGGCTGTTTAAAAGAATTTGGAACTATATTATAATCTGGCATAAAAATTCCTACAAAACCTCCTTTTAACATTTTATTTATTTTTTCTTCTGAACTACATGAATTATTATTTAAAGTACTATTTATACATTTAGAAAAATTTAATTTTACATATGACCAAATAGGACTTTTATATTCTCCTTCTATTTCTAATTTCTCATTATCTAAACAATATAATGTAGATAAATCTAATCTTTGAAAATATTCTGGAATAATTTCAAAATTATATTTATCACAAGTTACAATTTTAACAGGTTCACTTTCAAATTCAACTGTTCCATTTTCATATAAAATTACTTTAGTTTGAACAGCTGTAAGATTATAAATTGATTCATCCACAAAATTAGCATATTCTTGATCTTGTAATGAAATTGCAAAAGAAAAATTATCTTTTGTTAAAGTTACTAATTGAGGTACTTCTTCATTATAAATAGTAGAAAAAATAGATGGATTTTTATGATAAATCATTTGATTTAAATAAAAACAAATATAATATAACATTAATGAAATACAAGTTGAAGTTACTATTGCTCCTATAAATGTTTGAAATGTTGAATGTCCTCTTATTGTAAATAAAGGATGAGTTCCAAACATATCAATGTGTTTAAATAATATAAATATATTATCCTTCATATAATATTTTATTTAATTAATAATTTTTTTTTTAATAATTTTTAATTTTTCTTGATATTTTTTTTAAATAAAACTGTTATAAATATTATATATGTTTTATAAAAAAGTGATTTACCATATTAAATTTTAAATAAATTTAAACAAGATTAATTCCTTCCTGTCCTTCTGTAATGACAATTCTTTTTTTATGATTTTTATTATATTTTTGATACATACTAAAATCAATAAGAAAATCAACTACCATAAAAACAATTATTGATAAAGTTAATAAAGCGATAGTCATTTCTGATAGTGTCATATTAAATAATTCATAAAGAACATAACTTTCAATAAGAGTTCCTGGAACTAAAAGACAATTTGCATAAAATTTATTTCCATTAAATCCATTTATTTCATATTTTGATTTTAAATTAGCAAAATAATTTATACCAAAAATTATTAATAATAAAATTTGTAAATGTTTTGTTCTATTTATATCAGATTCTTTTACTAATATACTTTTATCATATATATTTTGCATTTGGAAAATTGTAATTATTATTAAAAAAAGTGTAAATGATTCAAAAATGAGAAATAGTTTTTTGGTTTGACTTAAATTTTTAAAGAACATTTTATTGATTAAAATAAATAATTAAAATGATTGTTGTTTAATTATTTTAAAAAATTTATTAAAAAATTATTTTAATATTTCAGTTTTTAGGAATTTAACTCCTAATTATGTAAAAATTGGAAATAAGAATAATAGAAATATTTTATTCATTGAATAATTTGATATTAATCATTTAAAAATATTTATACATCCAAAAGGAAAATATCTAAATTATTCATGTAAATCTAAATCTTCAAACCATTTATATTCTAAGGCTTGAGATAATCCAATTCTTTTAGTTGGATCAACAACGAGCATATCTACAATTAAATTTAAGCAATCATCACTAATATCAACATCAATATTATTTTTTAAATATTTCATTAATCCAACACCTTCAATTTCAGGAAATTTTTTATAATTTGGAAAGAAAACTAAACCAGGAAGAATTTCTTCATTAAAGGTTCCATAAATTTTAAACATTTCAAATAATATATATTTATCATTATTTCCAATGAAAAGAGGTTTTTTTAATATCATTTCAGATATTATACAACCTATACTCCAAATATCAATATTAATAAAATATTTATCAGAACCGAGAATAACTTCTGGTGCCCTATAATAAGGAGTTCCTACCCCAGGTGTATAACATTTTTTTAACATAGAATATTTACGACTTAAGCCTAAGTCACTTATTTTTACAATTAATTTACTTATATTATTTATATTTCCTTCTTCATTTTTGTCTAAAAAGTTTATTAATATATTTTGTGGTTTTAAATCTCTATGCATTATTAAATGGGAATGTAAATAATCTACTCCTTTAATTAATTGATAAGATATTTTTTTTATTATTTTTTCATTGTAAATAAAAGGATTATTTTTAAATTTATCAATAAATTGGGATAAATCTAAATCACAAAATTCCATTAATAAAGCTACTTGATTTGGATTTATTGTTGATGCTTCATATAAATGTACTAAATTTTCATTATTACAAAAATTTAAAAAATTTGATTCTCTTAATATATCAAATCTAATATTTTGAATTCCTTCTATTAATTTTATTTGTTTTAAAGCATATTTTTTTCCTGAACAATCTTCAATTTCAAATACTTCTCCATAAGCTCCTGAACCTAATATTTTTAAAATTTTATATTGATTGTTGGAAAAAATTATTGTGTCTTTAAGTATTTCGTTGCTAAATTCTTTTTTCTCTTCAACCATTTACCTATGATATTTTTTTGAATTAAATATTAAAATAGAAAAATAAAAAATATATATAAAAAAAAATTTGACTTTATTGCAAATTTTCCTTTTTTTATAGTTTTTTTCATTTTCATTTCATTTTGTCAAATGATATTTTTTTTTTTGGTATTTTTTTTTGTTGGTTTGAATCAAATGTTCATATTTTTTATATTTTTCAAAAAAAATAAAAAAAATAAAAAAAAGATCTTTGACTTATCATAGATTTTGAAATTTTCTTTATTGAATATAAGATATTTCTTTTTTCGATAAAAATATCTAAATATCTTTAGATTAAATTTTATGCTCATAGTTTCAAAAAATCTTGAGCCAAATTAAAAAAATAAAAACAAAAAATAAATATTTAAAAAAAAAATTATAACAAAAAATAAAAATTTAATAAAAAAATAACTTCTAAAAAAAATAAACAAAAAAAAAAAAATGAATCTAATAGGAGAAGGTAAATATGAAGGAGAAATGAAAGAAGGATGGTTTCATGGTCATGGAAAATTTACATTTGACAACGGAGTAATATATGATGGAGAATTTGAAAAAGGTCGTTTTCATGGAAAGGGAGTATTAATATATCCAAACGGAGGAAAATATTCAGGAGAATGGGAAAGAGGAAAATTATTAAATGGAAGTTATCAATTTGCAGATGGACTTGATTTTGAAGAACCAAATAAATGGGATTTTTGTACTTATAAAGATAGAAGATTTTATCATGAAAGAATTAATGGAATTGAAAAACCTGATATTGATAAATATGCTGATAAATTATTTAGAGAAATTCCTGAAGGATGTTATGATACTGGTGATGGTTATTATGTTCCTGAAAAAGGTACTATTTTTACCTATGAAAATAAATATTTAAGAGAACCTAATGAAGAAGAAGAAGAGTGGATTAAATTAAAATGTAGATATAATCCAAAAAAAGATGAAATTACTGAAGAAAATCAAGAAAAAATCGAACAAAGTGATGAAGTTATTAGTAATATTTTGAGAGAATATGAATTTACTAAATACATTAAAAATAAATAAAATTAATTATGTTTTTTTAAAGTAATTTTTTTTTTTGTTTTTTCATGTTTTTTTTTTAATTTATTTTTTTTTATTTTTATTTATTCTATTTTGTTTATTTGGGAATTCATTTCTATTATTTTTTCTATTTTGTTTTTTGATTCTTCTTTGTCTTTTTCTAATATAATTAATTCTAATTCTTTATTGTATTTTTTCTTTAATTCCACAAATGAATCATACATTCCTTTTTCTAAAAATAAATCAGAATTTTCTTTTATTAAACCAACTATATTAAATGAATAATATTCTTTATTCGACACATATGAAATCACCTCTTTTTTAAAAGAATATAAATTATGAATAATAAATCTTCTTAATATAGGTAATAATAGAAGACAAGTATTTATTTCAACTTCAATTTTATTTATTATTTTTAAATCTTCAGATGAATTTTGTTTATTTAAATTAATTTCACTTAAAATATAAATTAGTTCAGGTTCATAATTTTCAAATTGTTTTAAAGTAGTTCTAAAATAAACTAATGAATTAACATAATTTGTAATTTTATTAAAAATTGGTTTTTCATCTAAAGTATCAGAATGAATAAATGGTGGATCATCTATATAAAAAATACCATAATAGGATAAATCTCCTTTATTTTCATAAATTAGTGAGTATATTAAATGTCTCAATAAAATATCTGATGATTTTTCTTTAAAAATATAAGCTTCACTTTCTAATAATAACTCATTAAATTTTAAAACTAAATTTCCTCTTATTATTTCAAATTCTTCTATAATTGTTAATGCCCTTGTTATTTTATCTTTTAAATTTTTGTTATAGTTATCATTAGATATATCTAAAGAAATAGATGGAAAAGGCAAATTATAATTTAAAGGAGTATTTAATATTTCTTCTGATTTTTTATTATTTATATTGCTTATATTATTATTACAAGATGAACATCCCATTTTTCAAAATTTAAAATTTTTGATGTATTATTTTTCTTTGATTTTAAAATCTAATTTATAAAAATTTTTAAATTACTTTCTCTTTTAAGTAAATTTTATTAAAAATAACAATTATGTTAATGGTTTATTTTAAATTAAGAAATTTTAATTAATAATAAAACTAAATAAAATATGATTAATGCAAATGAACTAGAAGAACAAAAATCTGATAAAAAAAATTTATTCTTGACTGAGAAATTAAATTTAAAAAATATTTTAAAAAAAAAAAATAATTCAGTTTTCTCATTAAGCAATAGACATCATCCACTAGATGATAGAAATTTTTTTATTCAAAGGGATAATCAATTATTAAATGAAAAAATCAAAAAAATTGCAATACGCCAAAATAAACTTTTAGAACCTAATTTAGGAGTTGAAGCATATAAAAAAGAAAAACAAAAAAGCTTAAAAAGCGTCCGTAAATTATATAAAAAAGCTTTAGATGAATCTAATAATTTTTTTAAAAATAAATTAAAAAATTCAAGAAGTTTTATTAATAATAAAAAAATTAAAGAAGATTATCAATTTACAAGAAAAGTATATAAAAATTTAAGAAAAATTTACCCAAATAATAGTGTTGATCCAAGTTTAAGTATGTTAAATAATGTTAATCAAAGTCAAAAATATATAACAATTGAGGAGTTGATGAATAATTCAGATAAATTACTAAGAAATGGTTCTAATCTTCCTTTAATCAAAATATTACCTTTATAAATATAATAAAATTATTTATTTATTTACTTTTCCGATAAAATTTTTTTCTGAATAAAAATATAAATATAATTTAATATTATAAATATTTAATAAAAATAAATTCTAAAAATTAAATGAAAATTCTTTATTTTAAAGTAAATTCAATCTTTCTGGAAAAAAAACAATATAAAGAAGTTTCGTATTATCACTTTATTTTTTAAGAATTAATAACAGAATAAGATTCTGTTCTTTATTATATATTTTTACCCATATTAATTAGGAATTTCAAAAATAAAACATTATAACAAAAAAACAAAATTCATAATAAAGTATCTCAATCAAGTCTAATTTTGTTGTAATGGTTTATAATTGAGTATCATAGAGGTAAAAGATTTATCCTTAAAAGAAAAATGAATATTTTCTATTTTAATTAAAAAATATTCTAAATGTTCAATATTTGATAGATTTTTATTTTAAATTATGAAAAATAGTAATGTTTGAATATATTTAGAAAAGCATTATTTGCTATTCATTCAAAGAATCTATAGGAAGATTAACAATATTAAAATATTAAATTAAAGAAAAAAGGATAATCCTAATGTTTAACCAAAATTATTAATGCAAATTTTTTTTTTGCTCAAAATATGATAGTAATAAAGATAAAACTCGTATTAATTAATATAAAGAAATTTATAAGAAATATTAAAGAAAAAAATTCTGGAAAAACAGAAAATAATTGCTCTAATAGAATATACCGAATATAATCAAATTAGTTTTATTGAAGGATTTTGATAAAGATTAAGAATAAGAATAAGCTTTTATTGTCTTTAATCAGAAGTAAAAAATTAATTAAATAATTTTTACTTTATAATTTTAACAATTTTTTTAAAAATTAACTGTTGAGAATTTATTGTTTTACAATTTTTATTTTTATCTATAATTGATAATTTTCTTTCACTTAATTATAATAGATATTAAATAATAAAGTTTTAAATTGAAAATGTCTGATGACAATATATTTAGTATTAATGCAATTGACGATTTTACAGAGCATAAAAGATTTCAGGATTTAACTATAATTAAAAATGAAGATATTTACATATTAGGTGAAAATGTATTATCCAAAAAAGTAACAACTTTAGAAGATACTATTCTTAAAAATCGTGATATGTATGCCAAACAATTTGATATTTATGAAAATGAAAAAAGTAGTTATGAAAAATTAATTGAAGAATTAAAAAACAAACTTTCAATGAAAGAAAATGAAATTAGTGAAACTACATCTTTATTAAATAAAAAAAAAGATGAAGCTATAAGTATTGAAAAAGAAAAAGTTTTAGATTTAATAAATGAAAGTAATAATTATAAAAAAAAAATTCAACAATTAAATGAAATAATTGAAGAACAAAAAAGTGAAATAAAAGAATTAAAACAAAATGAATCATTTAATAAATTAGATATAAATTCAAAATATGAAGAAGCTTTAAAAGAAATAGAAGAAATTAAACATAAAAATAAAGAAATGGAACAAATTAATTTCGAATATAATTCAATATTAGAAAAAAAAAATCAAGAAATAACTTTTGTGAATAATCAAATTAATGAATTGACATTAAAACTTAAAGAAAAAGAAATTCTTAAAACAAAAGTTATAGAAACAGAATCTTTAAAAACGAAAATAATTGAATTAGAAACAATGATAAAAGAAAAAGAAATAAAAATTCAAACTTTAGAATATCAAAAAAAAGAAACTCCTGCTTCAGGAAAAAATAAGGAATATAGTAAATTATTATTTTCATATGCACAAAAATTATTATCTGAATAATCAAATAAAAAGAAAAATATATTTATTTAAAATTAGAAAACAAAAAAACATTTTAAAAAAAATTTAAAAACAAATTTATTTCAAAAATTAAAATTCTTATTATAAAAAGTAATTCATTTAAAAAATCCTTTTTTTTTTAAATTCCTTTCTTTTCTCTTAATCTTTTAATATAATCTTCTAAATATTTTCTATTCATTTCAAGTTCTTCAGGAGTCATATCTTGTTCTTTCATTTCTTTTTCTCTTTTTTCTCTAATTTGTTGCAATAATTTCTCTAAATTTCTCTTATTCATTCTTTCAATTTTTTGTTCAATTATCTTTTGATCATCTTTATATTTTTGATCATCAATTCTAAATATTCTACTTTGTTCATGATTAATTTGTTCTTCAAATTCTTCTTGTTTTTTTCTTTCAGCAATTTGCATTTCTAAAAATTTAGCTAATTCTTCTTTTTTTCTTTCTCTTTCTTGTTCTTCTTTAATTAATTTTTCTCTTTCTCTTCTATTTAATTCATTATTATATTCTATTATTTTTCTATCTTCTTCTTCTTGTTCTCTTTTCATTTTATCTAAAGCTTCTTTTGCAGTTCCAGTCATAAAATTATTTGAATTTCTTTCAATTCTTTTATAATATAATTGTCTTTCTAATTCTTTCTTTTTCTCTACCATCATTTGTTCTTGTGCTAATTTTCTATCTAATTCTTTTTCTTCTTTTTCTTTTTGAATTGCTAATTTTCTTCTTAAAGCATTATCTTTTAAAATTTCTTGAAAAGCTAAATCTTTTAATCTTTCATTTTCTAATTCTTTTTTTCTAATTTCTTCTTGTTCTTTTTCATATTGTTCTTTTAATCTTCTTTCATATCTTTTTGTTTTTAATTCTTCAATTCTTTCTAAAATTCTTTTATCTTCCATTTGAGCTTTTCTACTTTCTCTTAATTTTTCTTTTTGTTTTTCTAAAGCAATTTCTTTTTGTCTATCAATTTCTTTCATCTTTTCAGCATGTTCTTGTAATATTTTCTTATATTCTGCATCTTTTAATTCTTCTTCATACATTCTTCTATATTTTTCTTTCATTTGTTTTTGTAATTCTTCTTTTAATCTTCTTTTATTATCTTCTTCTCTCATTTTTTCTTCTTCTAATTCTAATTCATACATTAATTTTTTATATTTATTTATAGCATTCCATTCATTTCCATATTGTGAAAAATCTATTTTTTCAACTTTTGGATTTGCTGCTGCTTCTTCTGCTTCTAAATCAGCTAATTCTTCTTCAGGATCTAAATAAACTTTTTTTCCTTTTTTATTCAAATTTTGATTCTGTAAATTTAACATATTTTGAGCATCATTTTGAAATGTATTTGGATTTAATGTATTTAATGTATTCATTGTATTTTGATAATTTGGATCTGTTATATTTGGATTATTTATATTTTGATTTCCTATGTTTTCATTTTGAGTATTTTTTAAATCATTTTGAAGATTTGATAATTGATTTCTTTCAATTAATAATTTTCTTATTTTTGCATCTAATCTTTGAATATCAGCTTCTGTTAATCTTTGTCCATTTAAAAATTTTTCTACTTCACTTTCTAATATTTCTTCTGGATGTTCAATTCCATATTTTCTACAAAATTTTGTTATAAGTAATCCTTTTAATCTTTCTCTTTTTTGAATATTTAATAATCTTTCTCTTGGATTTATTATACTTTCACCTGTTCCTGTTAATTTTGCTGAATTACGCTCACGCATTGCTGCCTTTGTTGTACGATAGGAGTTATAGAACATTTTTTTTATAAGTTATATTTTTTTTTATTATTTTATTAATATTGATTTTTTTGATTTTTTTATTATTTTAGTTTATTTTTTTATTTTTTATTTTTTATTTTTTTTATTTTTATTTCAAAATATATGTTTTTATTATTTTTTATTTTTTTGGGAATTTTAAGTTAAATAAATTTTGGGGTTTTAAACTAATTTTTTTTTATTTATTTTATTTCCGAATCCATTTTATTAAAATCAAAACTCTCATATTTTTGATTTGAAGAATCACTTTTTTTTGTTTTATTCATTCCAGAATTTTGATTAAAATTATTTCTATCATTTACAGAAGTTATTGGGTTATTATTATTAAATTGTTGAGATGAATCTCTTATGTTACTATTATTATATATTGGAAAATCATTTTCATCGTTATTATTGTTTAATGGAAATTCATTTCTATTATTATTACTATTTGAATTATTAAATTTTTTGATTTTGGATAATTTTGATGAAATTTCTTCAGGATAATCGTTTTCTGAGTTATTTTCAACTATTTTTGGAACTTCTTGTTCATTATTTATTTGAATATTTTGGTTATTATTATTATTCATTGGAAATCTATTATTATTATAATTATTATTATTATTCATTGGAAATCTATTATTATTATAATTATTATTGTTATTATCCATTGGAAATCCATTATTATTATAATTATTATTATTATTATCCATTAGAAATCCATTATTATTATTCATTTGAAATCCATTATTATTATTATTTGAAGATTTATTTTTACTATTATTATTATCATATGGAGTTTGAGATTGTAAATTACTAGATTTTTTACTTTTAAATGATTTCTTTTCAATACTTTTTTGTTCTTCTGTTTCACTATTGATTTCATTATTATTATTATTCCCCTTTGGACTTTCTTTATTTTTATTATTATCATTTGAAATTTGGAATCGTGAATGATTGCTATTTTTGTTTTCAGTTGAAACATCTATTGGATAATTAAGATCTGATTCTTTATTATCATCAGGATTAATAACTCCTACATTTATTTTCTTATTAACTCCATAAGGATTACGACCAAGGAAACTTTCAGATTCATTAAAACTTTTTAATATTTGAAGTGGATCTTCACCATTCATTACACAAAACATATTTTGTGCAATTTGTTTGTTATTTTCTTTTGCTTCATTAAATTTTAATGTATTATTATAAATAATATGTTTATTATATAATTCATCAATTGAATATTTTTTTATTTTAATATCCTCATCTTCTTTTGAGTAAACTTTACCAACAATTTCTTCAACTTCATCGTCTCTTAATTTATCAGCATATAAAAACATTAAATTTTTTTCTTCTTCATCCCAACCACCAAAAATTTCATTTTTAAAACTAGGATTTTTTTTATTTATATTAAATCTTCTATATTTATTTTGGATTTTTCTAACTTTTATATCTTTATCTTTCTTTCTAAATACATGATTTCTATAATTTTTTTGTATTTTTTTAGTATTTGATTCTTTTCTTTTTAATTCAATTTTTTCTAATCTTTCTTGTTCTTTTTTTCTTGCTTTAAAAAGTTTAAAATTCATTTGAATTTTTTTAGCATTTGATTCTTCTGTTTTTTCTTTTATTTTTTCTAATCTTTCTCTTTCTTCTCTTTCTCTTTTTCTTTTAATATAACTTCTATAATTATTTTGTATTTTTTTGGTATTTGATAATTTCCTTTTAGTTTCTATTTTATCTAATCTTTCTTTTTCTTTTCTTCTCATATGTTTTCTTACATTTTTTTGAATTTTTCTTGCATATGATTCTTCAGTTTTTTCTTTTATTCTTTTTAATCTTTCTTTTTCTTTTTTATCCTTTTTTCTTTTAAAATCTTCTACACCTGCTAATCTCATTTCATAATCTTTTTCATTTTCTTTATTTTTTAATTTTTTATTGTTTTCATTTTGATATAATTTTACAAGGAAAGAGGGATTAACACAATCATCATTTACAAAAAATGGTTCATATGATTCAAATATTTTTTCAACTGTTTTTTTTTTATTATTATAATTATAATCATAATCATTCTTTAATTCTTCTTTTTTTTCTTTTGGAAATGAATCTTTTTTTTTTATTTTTTCTACATCTTTCATATATGTTTTTAACATATAATTTAAAGTCTGTGGTGTATCATTTGTTTTATATTTATTTTGAGTTGAATTTTTATTATTTCCAAAATTCCTTTTTTTTTTTGATGTATTTGTGTTAGATTTTTTTGCGTATATTGGATTTGGATCATATATATTAAGTTTTTCATCACATTTATAACTTGAAAAAGTTTTTAATTTTGTAGACCTCATTTTTTTATTTTTTAATTTTTTTTCGATTAATTTTTTAATTGTTTATAGTTATAATTTTAAAATATAATTTTTAATTCAATTATTTTCGAATCTTATTGATTTTGAATCTAATAAAAAAAATTATTTTTTTATTTTTTCATAATTATAGTTTAGAAAAAAACAAACAAAATAAAAAATATGAACAATATTTTTTAATATTATCATTCTAAAAATATAAATAAATAATTAATTTAAAATTCTCTATTTTAAATATAATATTCATTTAAAATAGAATACTTTTTTAATAATCTCCTTCATCCCAAATTTGTCTTAAAATTACTATATTATTTTCAATTTTATTAATTTTTTCAAATAACAAATTTTTTAATCTATTTCTTTCATTTTCATCTTCAATTTTTTTAACATCTTCAATACATTTAGTACATTTTTCAATTCCTTCTTCTAATTTTGTAATTCTTTTATTTAAATCTTCTTTAAGTTCTTTAGAAGTCATAGCTTTAATATTAGGTAAATCTTCATTATCATCTTTTAAAAGTAAAGGATCATTTTTCATATAAGAATAAATCCAATGACCTTGATCAAGCATTTTAGAAGAAATATAAGCTTCATTAATAATAGAAATAAAGACATTCATAACAACAACAATAAATAATATACAAAAAATATATCCATAAATTTGACCAAGAAAATAACTTACTTTAGTAATATCAGATATTATATCATAAACTGAATCTCCATTTATAATTGCAAATAAATTAAACATTGTATCTGAAACATTTGTAAATCTTTCACTTCTCCAAAAAATACATAAAGCTAAAAATGAAAAACCTAAAAAAACTGGAAGTATACTTATTAAGAATATTATTACATTTGGAAATGCAAAAATTAAAGTTTTATATATTGTTGAATATTGAGGAAAATAATCAAAATATTTTCCTAAACCAAAATATGCAAACATTGAACCAAATCCAACTAAAATTTCAGTTGATGCATTTATATTTTCTTTATCAAATATACCTGATATTCCACTTCCAAATTGAAATATATTACCTATTATATTTAATATTTCCCAATTATTTATTAAATCACCTATTTTTTTATATTCTCTTAAAAATTGTTCGTTATTTTTATCATATAAATTTAAATTTTTTTTAATCCAAAAAATTCTTATAATTGTATATAAATATCTAAATGATAATATCATTGAAAAAAATGAAAATATAATTACAAGAACATGAATCCATAAAAATCTTGCAAAGAAAATTTCAGAATAAGTTAATTTTGTTTTATCTTCACAAGCACTTTTTTCAATATTTAATGAAACAATAAAATGTGCTCTTAATGAAAAATCATATGTTTGTGTTATTTTCCAACCGAAACATTCTAAATGTTGTTTATAATAAAATGGAACATAGGTATTAAATTGATAATAAAATTCAAATTTTTCAACATAATTGAAATAATCTTTTAATTGTTCATCATTATATTTTTCATCAAAAGGACCATAATCTTTTTGAGTAATATTCCAATTAGTTTTAATTGGAATAACAGATTTATAATAATCAATTTCATTATTAAAATAAATATAAAGAGGAATATTTTCTAATTCAATATCTTTATTATCATTATCTTTATAAACTAAAACTTCAAGAGAATCATCATCAAAATGAAACATATGTTCAGTTGCTGATTTAATATGTTCTCTTAATTGTTTAATATTATATAAATAAGTAACTCTAGTATAATCTTTTTCAGCTTTATCATCATCACTTACTAATTTTTGATAAAAAACTTTTTCTTGAGCTCTCATATAATCTGTATTTACACTTACAACAACAATTGCTTGCATCGTTGTTCCTATAACTATTAAAATATGAAAAAATAATTTCCAAGGAAATCTCCCATAAATACTATATTTACTTATAGGATCTAAAGTTATTTTATCTCTAATTGGCATTGATTCTTTCATTTTTTTGAATAATTACAATTTTTTAAAAAATATTAATATTTAATTTTATTTTAATTATTGTTAATTTTTTATTAATTGACAAATATAAAATAAAATTTAAATAATTATCTTTATTAATGGAAAATTCTTTACTTGGAAAAAAGAGAACTCAAAGAGAAGATGATTCTGATAATGTAAATAATTTTATAATTTATTTTTTAGGAATATATTGAGATGTCAAGGAGTAAAGAAGAAATTGAAAAAATGCAGAAAAAAGAAGAAAAAAAAGAAGGTGAAATTAAAAAATTAAGTAATAAAAATTTGAATATTTTTAAAAAATTGGTAGCACAAAAAATAACAGTTGAATCTGAAGATGAAGATGATGAAAAAAAAAAAAAAGATAATTCAAATAAATTACAAGAAAATATTTTATTAAATGAAAAAAAAAAAGATGATAAAGATAAAAAAGAAGAAAAAGAAGATGAAAAAAAAGTAGAAAAAAAAGAAGAATCAAAACCAAAATCTTTATTTGGTCAATTATCATCAAATACTCAAAGTCTTTTCTCATCAATAGGAAATTCAAATAATAATAATTCAACATCTCTTTTTGGAAATACAAATAATAATACTAATTCAACATCTCTATTTGGAAATATTAATAATAATAATAATTCAACATCTCTTTTTGGAAATACAAATAATAATAATAATTCAATATCTATTTTTGGAAATACAAATTTAAAAAATAATAATGAAAAAAAAGAAGAAAATAAACAAAGTTTATTTAATAATATATCTAAAGAAGGAAGTTTATTTAAACCAACTGGAGAATTATTTTCAAATATAAAAAATAAAGGATTATCATTTTCAGGTTTTAAAGATAAAAGTTCATTTTTGGAAAATAATCAAAATATTCAAAAAGAAGAAAATGAAGAAGAAGAAAATGAAAATGAATTATTTAATGAAGAAGATGAAGATAAACCAAAAACAGAAAAACCAAAACCATTAATTTCTCAAGATTTTTCAAATTATGAGAAAAAATTTAATCAACATTTAGATAATTTTTATGTTTTTTCAAGAACAACAAAGAAATATATTTCAAAAGGAAATGGATTTTTATCATTAGAAATATCAAAAGAAAAAAATAAAAAAAGAAGTGTAATTGTTTTTAGAAATCAAGGAGGAAATAAACTAGTTGAAGGATTTATTACTGCAAATATAACTAAAATTGAAACTGAAGAAAAAAATTATAAAAATATTGCTACCATATGGTATATTTGTATTAATGAAATTGGAAATACTGAACTTGGAGCTGCTAAAATTCCTTTTAGTAATAATGAAGATTTTATAAATTTTAAAAATGCTTTTGAAGATTGTATGAAATATGTAGAAGAAAAATAAATTTAAATATAATAAATTAATAAAAAATATTATTATGTTTTTTTTATTTTATTTTTTTTGTTGCATTCATTGTATATGTTACATTTTTATTACTTTCACAACCAGTAAAAATATTTTTTGAATTTCTTTGGCAAATTTCACTATGAATTATTTCATGTTTTAATTTATTTGGTTGACTAAATCTATCTATTTTATCAAGGAAAGTTTCATTATTTTCATTCCCATTCATTGATATGTTATTATTATGTTGTTTTAAATAATAATTTCGAGGACTTCTACTTTTAAATCTTTCTAATCTTTCAATATTTTTTTCAAATATATCTTCTTTATATAAATCTCTTAAATCGACTTTTATATTTACTATAGGTTTTTTTTTCGGATTTTGACTATGTTTTTTTTTTGATGTACTTCTTGAATTTTTATATGTTTTTGGTATTTTAAATTTTCCATCTCTTAAATAAATATTTTTATTTTTTATATTTTGGTCTAAAGTTCCTATTTTATAATTTATATTATTTCCATTTATATTTGAGGTTTTAAATGATGGATTTAAATTGATAAATTGATTATTTAGATTACTATTATTATTTTGATAAAATGTTGAATTATTAACATTTTTTGATGAAGTATTACTATTTCTAATTGAATTTTGATTTAAATTACTTCTTTTTGTTCCTAATGAATTCATATTATTTTGTCTTAATATTTCATTTTTTTCTGAAACAATACTTGGATCTTTTACACTTAATGTTAATGTTTCAAAAATTTCATTTTTATTACCATTTGATATATTATTATCTAAATTATTATTATCTTCTTCTTTTTCTCCTGATATAAAAAGTTTTATTGCATTAACCATTTTTTTTGTAAATTTATTATATCCATTTCCTTGATTTTCCACTATATCATAGTTAAACATAGTTTCATAAATTGTTCTATTTCCTTTTTCTTTTAAATATTTATTTGTTGTTTTAGTATAAATTAAATTAATTAAAGATGCAATATGGTCATTTGCCTTTTTATTATCTTCAAAATTTTTACTAAAATTACTTCTTTTAATATCGCTTTTAATGTTTTTTTGAAGTAATCTTTTGAATTTTTCAATTTCTTTTGGATTTTCTATAACATTTATTGATTTAGTAATATTATCATTTAACTCGGTATTTAGGGGAATTTCATATATTGTTTTTTCATTTTTTCCTCCCATAAAACTTAATTAAATTTAAATTTATCATTTGTTATCTTAAATTAATTAATTATAAAATAAAAATTCATAAGACTTAAAACTTTACTCTCAAATATATTTATAAAAAAATTTCAAAAAAGATTCATGGAAGTTCTAATATATGAAAATTAATTTCATTTAATTTAAACTTCATTTCTCCTTTAATTTTTAAAGAATCATCTTCCTTTAAAATTAAAATAGAACCATTTGTACTATTTAAGTCTTTAAAAAGAAATTTTTTACTTTCTTGAGAAAATTCAATTAAAGCATGCTTTTTAGAAATAAAAGAATAATTTAAATTTATTGAACTATTAGTTCTACCAATACTAATAGGAGAATTTTTTTCACTAAAAGAAAAATTTTCTTCTCCATCATTATTATCTTCAGTTTCAACTTTAATTTCAATAATTTTCATTTTATTTAAATCATCTTTTTGTACAATAGTTAATAATATTTTCCCAAGAATAATTAAATATTCTTTTTCATTTTGAAAATAAAAAGAATTAGTAATTTCATAATTTAAATAATAATTACCATTCATCATATAAATTTGATAATCATTAGTTTTTTTACTACAAGAAATACCAAAAATTCTTCCAGTATGAGAAATTTCATTTTGTTTATTTTCTTCAATTGGCATATTAATAATAAAATCATTATAAGGAGTTCCAGTATAATCTTTGGCATTTGAAGTACCAAAAAAAGTTTGTCCATCATTTCTATTTCTTAATCCATTATTTAAACCATTTTGAGTTATTATTAAATTTTTATTAAAAAATAAATTTCCTGTTAATAATAATTTACATGATGATGTTATATTATTTCCTGTTGATGATATATCTAAATTTGCAAAAGAAATTTGACTGGTCTTTAAATTTGAATTATTATTTCCATTATTATTATTTATATTATTATCTGTATTACTTATTTGACTATCTGACATTTTTTTTTTATTTTCAATACCTGATTTTGACTTTATTGATGATTGTGGTTTTACATTTTTATTACTTATTGGACTATCATTATTATTATTATTATTTATTATAAACTCTCTTGAAAAAATATCAGATTTACAACAATTTAAAAATGACATTTTTATTTTTGTTTAAATATTTTTAACAAAAGAAATAATATTTTATTATATTCAATTTTAATTTTTATAATTAATTTTTGATTAATTATAATTTCCATAAACATAATTTTTATGATTGAAAATGAAAAAAAAACTTTAAAAAAAAAAGAAAATTAAAAAATAAAAAATAAAAAATAAAGCATATTCAAAAAAAGCTCAAAAAAATAAAAAAAATAAAAAAAAATGGGATGTGGAGGAAGTAAATCAGTAGAAGAAAAAGAAAAGCCAAAAATAGAAAAACAATCAAAACAAGAAGTAGAAACAATACAAAAGCAAACAGTTCAAGTAATTCAAGAAGTAAATGACAAAAAAGAAGAAAATGAAGAAGAAGGAGAAAAATTAATAATGAATGTGAATAAAAGAATAGAAGATAAAATAGACACATCAATATTTTCTCCATTTCAAATAGAAGCATTAAAAATACATAATGAATTAAGAAAAAAACATGGAGCACCTCCAGTAACATTAAATAAAGAATTATGTGATATAGCAGAAAAATATTCTAAATATTTAGCATCAAAAAGAACTTTAGTTCATTCTACAAATACATATAAAGGAGAATCACTTGGAGAAAATATTTTTATGTGTTTTGGTTCTGCTTGTACTGGAACTTATATGACTCAATCTTGGTATGATGAAATTAATGATTATAATTTTAAAAAACCAGGTTGGCAAAGTGGAACTGGACATTTTACTCAAGTTGTTTGGGTTTCTACTAAAGAAGTTGGGTTTGGTTTTTCAAAAGCTAGTGATAATTCTTATTATGCTGTTGGGAATTATTATCCTGCTGGAAATATCACTAATGCTGGATATTTTGAAGAAAATGTTCTTCCTATTCAATAATATTGTTTTTTTTTTTGTATTTTCATTTTTTTTTATTTGGGATATTTCTTTTTTTTTTCTTTTTTTAAAGGAATTTTTTTAATGGTTTAAAATGGATTTTAAAGATAAGTTTTTAAAAATTTTTGTTCTTTAATTTTTTATTTTTTGATTAATAATGAATTAATTAAATTTTTAAAGTATTTTTTTATTTTAAATATGGTTAAAGTAAATGATTTTTTTTTTAAAGTTATTTTTAATTAATTATTATTAAGGAAAATTGTTAAATTTTTTATTATCAAATTTTTTATATTTTTTTATTATAAACATATTGAGTTTTATAGGCTTTTATTCTGATTTCAAATGAATTTAAAATATTATCATATTTATTAAAATTGGTTAATTTTAAGAAAATATATACCTGAATATAATATTTTGGTTTAAAGATTATAAAATAAAACAATAAAAAAATCAATAATAGTATGAAAAAAGAAATAAATAAATCTAAATCATTAAAAAAAACACCAATTTATAATAGTGTTATAATAGGAAATTATAAAAAAACAATAATATATCACCCAATTATTCCTTTAGAAAATCCACAAGGACAGCATCATTGTTTTTTAAATGTTTTAGCTCAAATTTTATATCATATTCCGCAATTTAATATAAAATTACAAAAAATTAATTTCACAACAAACCAAGAACATCCATTATATTATTTACAGAATTTTTTTCAAGATTATAAAAATAGTCAATTATCTGAAAATGAAAATACATTATCAATAAAAAATTTTAGAAAAACTTTATCAAAATATTTTAATGATATAAGTGAAGGGGAATTAGGAGATCCAGTTGAAACTTTTAATCATATATTAAATTCAATTCATTTATATAGTCTTGAAAAAAATTGTGATACTCTAAATCCAAGTTCATTTAAATGTAATAAATGCTTATCACATGAATTATTTTCAATGAATATAAAAGATAGAATATATTGTAGAAAATGTAAAAAAGAAAAATCAAATAAATATGATTCAAATTATTTTGTTTTTGAAATGTTTATTTATGAAATTTTAGAAGAAATACATAATCAATCAAGTAATTCTTATAGAAATCAATTATTTTCAATTTCTAAAATGATAAATCAATTTATTGATCATGAAATAAGAATTGATGGTTGTATTTGTAAAATTCCAGAAATTGAAAAAGAGGCTTTTATTTATGAAGAAAATAAACCTTATTTTGTAATAAATTTAATATGGGATAGACCTATTCCAAAAATGACTGATATTTGTAAAATTTTTAATTTAATCCCTTTATATGATTATAATGGAAGATTATTAAGTTTTGAAAAAAATCAAAATTTAAATATTATTTATTATTTATATGCTATAGTTTTATTTTATAATGGTCATTATACTTGCGCTATTAATAAAGGTAATATTTGGTATTTTATAGATGATATAAAAATAAAAACTTTTGATTCATATAAAGAACTAGTTTTAGATATTATTAAAAATTATTATCATCCTGTAATGTTATTTTATACTAATTTTATGAATAATTCCTCTGAAATTGACAATAATCAAGTTTTTAATAATGAAGATTTTAAAAATGTTTATAATAATTGTTATGAAATTGATATTAGAAAAGGAGAAAAAGTAGAAAAACATGGAATTAATAATTGTTCTATAATAAATAATGAAGATCCAGTTCTTAATTTAGATAAATCTAATTCTAATAAAAAGCAAAATCAAAAAAATAGTTTGAATTTAATTAATAGTATGAATAGTAAGGAAAGTAATGAAAATGAAATTTCTAAAAGTGAAAATTCTATAATATCTAATTCCTCTGATTATAAAATAGGAGATGTTTATTTAGGTTTAAATAAAAAAAATAATAGTGATATAGATGATCTTATTATTAATACTGATCAATATACAACGAGAAAATAATAAACATAAAATATAATACCTATCAAAACCCTAAAAAATAAAAGCAAAAATAGAAAGAATTCTAAAAGGTAAATCTAATTATTTTTTTTTTAAATTTAATTTAAATTCTAATATTTTTTATAAAACAATAAATATTACATATATTAATCTTCATTTTCTTCAATTATTTCTTGAATTTCAAATTGACTTCTATTCATTATTTCTCTTTTTGTACCAGTATCTAATTTTAAAAAATGGCAAATGAGAATTTCATTATAAACCAACACACCAAATATTATAAATATAAAACCTATTAAATTAATAATAAATAATAAAATTTCAAAAAAATCTTTCCTTAATCCCTTTTTACTAAAAAAATTTTGAATCCAAAAAACTAAAATTTCAAGAGAATCACTTAAACATCGATGTGATGGAGAATAATAAAAATTAGTCAACATTAAAGTTAAATTGACTCCAAAACTAAAAATTATTAATAATATAAATAAAAAAGCATTTTCTAAATTAATGTTAATTAATTCTTTCAAACCTGGGTTAATTGAATTATTTAAATATTGATTATTAAAAATGAATAAATATAAAAAAATTAAAAGCATAATACATATTCCATAACATCCTTCATAAAATACTAAATTAAAAGGAGAAATATATTGAAAATGCATTAAATATTTTTCTAAAACTTCTTGAAGAGCAGAAAAAATAGTAAAAATTAAAATTATTATAAGAATCCAATAATTAGCGACTACAAAATAAAAAGTACTTAGACTTAAACAAATAGTTCCAATTATTACTAAAATTATACCAAAATAATGATGTTTTTGAAATGAATAATTAATAATACATTTAGAAAAAATTCCTACAAAAATGATTAATAAAATTGTTGTTATATAATTTTCAATCATAATTTCATCTAAAATTGAATAATAAAAAATCATTTGAGTAGAATCCATAATTACCATTATTATCAGTATAAAAAATTTTTTACCAATATTTTTCTGAGATTTTTTTTTAATAATCGGAATAAAATAATTTAATGTGATTTGATTATTTTTCTCCTTCGTCCATGTAATCTCATTTTTTCTAATATAATTTATTAAAGCTAAAAAACAATGTAAAAATTCAGAGAAAAATATTAAAGGAACAAAAGTGAATGAAATATTTATATTTTGTTTTTCTTTAAAATTTTTTTTTAATTTTTCCATTGTAAATCTTCTTAAAACAAAACATATTGGAACAATAAAAGGAAAAATAAGAGTTATTGTTATATTCCCAAAAGAAATTAATTTCTTCATTTAAAAATTTTATGATTTAAATAAAAAATATAATTTTAAATTCCCTTTATACTTTTATTATTTATTTTATTAAATAACCAAACCAAAATTCAATTTTAATGATAATTATTTAAATTATATCCTCCACTAGAAATTTTAAGAACAATAACAGTATTAGGTAAAATAGAATGGAAATCAATAATAGTATTTCCATTTTGATAAAGAACATTAGAAATAGAAGATAAGAAATTAGCATCTTTAGAATAATAAACATTACCTTTAACTCCTTTAAGTACATTATCGTTTAAAAATTTATTAATATCAAAATCTGCAATATTCATATAACAACCACAAATAAAATCAGTAATTTCACCTGGAATAATAATTTTCCCATTAATAGAATTATTATCATTTTTATTATAACCAGGTCTACAAATAACAGCATAACCTTCATAAATTATATTATCAATAAATTCAGATTGATAATTATTAAAATTGAAATTTTTAATATTAAAATTAGGATTACTTGAAAAATCATTATAACTTTGAGTTTGTCTTTGATTTTTATAATTATTTTCAGCAAAAGATAATTGTTCCATACTATAAAAATTATCAATATTTCTATTATAATCTTTATTTCCTTTATCAATTGAATCTCTTCTACTTGAATTAGAATCAATACTCATTTTAACTTTTTTTCCATCATTAATCATTCTAACAATACAAATTAAATCCCTTTCATTTTGAATAAAAACTTCAGTTTTTGAATTTTTTAATGAATCTCTAATAATATTTAAATCCCTTCTTAATAATTTAATATCACTGGATAAAATTTTAGTATCAATGCATAAATCAATAACATTAATTATACTTTTATTAGCATCAAATTCCATAGGTTGACCTGAATCAAAAGTCCAAATATCATTATCTAAAACATATCTATAATGATATTTTCCAGGAGGTAATTTTAATCTTACTGTAAATAAATTATCATTTATTCTTGTTAATGGAATATCTGGTTTCCAACCATGAGAACTTAATGCTAATTTAACTGTTTTTGTATTTGGATTTTCTGAATTTCTTGGATGAAATTCAAAAAATATTTCTTTTGATTGACCTTCTTGTTGTAATTTTTTTTTTATTTCTAATAATAAATTCTCAAATTTTTTATCTATACTATAATATCTATTTTCTTTTACTATACTTGGTTGATAGGGAAATAATTGATCAAAACCTTTTGATGATCCTATTGCACAATTTAATAAACTTATACTTGCCATTATTGATACATTTAATGATAAATTATCATATTGTTCATAAAAGCTTTGATTATTTAATGATAAATCATAAAGTAATGAAGGAGGATTTTCTGGTAATAATATATTAAATTGATTATTATAATTTTCACTATATTTTATTTTTGTAAATGATTTTATATATTCTAATATTTCTGATGAATTTGTACACCATAACATTTCTTTACTAAATAAATTAATTCCACATTCATTTATATATTCTGTTTCTAATTTATTATCATTTTCTGGAAGTTGAGATATTATAAATAAATTTTCATTTACTTTTCTTGCTTCATTTATAAAATACTTTACTATAAATTTTGGAAGATTAATTAAATTATCTATATATAAACCATTAAAAATTTTTGCCATATCAGATATATATGTTGTCATATGTTCTAATAAATATTTTGGTGTCTTTTGTATATTATCACCATAATATAATTTTAAAGAATCATTCCAAATAATTACTTTTCTTTTAAATAAATACCAAGTTCCTTCTTTTGTATAATCTGGGAAATTATTATTTAAATCTTCACTTTGCATAATAAATCCATTACATAAAAATATTTTTTTCTTATCATTTGGGTCAACAACATGGAAATAATTATCAATTAATTTTCTTCTATTTCCACTTCTTTTTAATTCTAGAAATTCATATCTAATAAATTCTTTAACATTTAATAAAGCAATTTTTATCATTTCTGAAACTTTAATTGTCCATTCTTCATTAATTTTATTAATATGTTTTTTAACTTCTTTTAAAAATGTAAATTCATTTGGATAAGAATTTGTTTTTGGATCTTTATAATTTTCTAAAATTAACATTGAAACTAATTCAATATTAATTTTAATTCCAAATCTACTTTCACCATAATTTGAACAATAATAAGAAATTAAATCATAAATAGTAGCTTCATTCAAATGTAATTTACCAGAAGAATTTGTAATAATATTAAATTTATCTTCTAATTCTTTTAATAAATCATTTCTTTTATCAATAAAAGTTCTATCTTTTTCAAAATTAAGATAAAATTCTTTAAATATAGTTATATAATCTTCAATAGGAATTAAAAAATATTCTTCAAAATTTTCTCTTAAAATTCTTTTTTTCATTTCTTCAATTGCTTCATTTAAATCTTTTTCATTATTTAAATAAGGAGCACTTTCACAAGCAACTTTTTTTTCAAAAAATAAATTAGAATAATTAACCAATAATTTATCTAATTCATAAGCAACTGTTAACCAAGGACAATTATCTAAAGTATAACCACATTCTGGATGATCATAAATCCAATTTGATTCTATTGAAGTTTGATTTAATATTATATCTATTACACTACCTATATGATATTTTGTTAGTAATAATTGCAAATTTTCTTTAAATTTTCCTATTTTTTCTTCATTTGATAATTTTTCTGAATCAAAAAATGAATTTGATATTTCATTTTGATTTTTTAAACAATATATATTCTCTGATGATGATAATTCTTGAATTGATGTTAAATGGATAAAATTATATTTTAATAATGATAATTCTTTATAATAATTCTCAAAATTAGATAATTTTCCTAAATTTTTAGATAAAATACTTTGAAGTTGAATTTTATTTAATGATATTCTAATTAAACTATTTGTTTTTTCATCTTTACCTAAATCTATTACTGGATTAACTAAAATATAAAAAGGTTTTCCTAATTGATATTTTCTATTATCTTTAGCTCTATAAAAAACCATAAAAGTAAAAATTCCATTTCTTTTTAAATTAATTTTAAAATTAATTAAATTACTAATTTGATTTGGAGATATTTTATATTTTTTAATATTATCAATAGGAAGTTCCTTAATATTATTATTTAATAATTCTTTTGTAGGATTTTCTCTTATATAATTTTTTAATTCATTCATATAAAAAACATTTGGGAAATCATTATAAACATTAGATATGATATTAATTTCATTACTTACATTAGCATAATTATTAATTTTAAAATTTATTTGTGTATCAATATCAACAGAATAAATTTCTCCTTTTTTAATTTTTGGATAACCATTATCATCGAGTAAAATATCAAAAATTTGATTTGGAATAAATCCATCATCAATATTATCATTTATATTTAATTGTTCTGTTATATCAAGATTATTTGAATCTTCTGGTAATTCAGATATATTTATATCAATATTGTCACTTGGTGCTAATTCTTCTAATGAACTTGATGTTATATTTTTTATTAATTTTTGCTCTTTTTTCTCCTCTTTTTTTAATTCTAATTTTGGTTCTTCTTTTTTTAATTCTAATTTTGGTTCTTCTTTTTTTATTTCTAATTTTGGTTCTTCTTTTTTTATTTCTAATTTTGGTTCTTCTTTTTTTATTTCTATTTTTGGTTCTTCTTTTTTTAATTCTAATTTTGGTTCTTCTTTCTTTAATTCTAATTTTGGTTCTTCTTTTTTTATTTCTAATTTTGGTTCTTCTTTTTTTATTTCTATTTTTGGTTCCTCTTTAATTTCTTCTTTTTCAACTTTTGATTCTTCTTTAATTTTTTCTTTTTCAACTTTTGATTCTTCTTTAATTTCTTCTTTTTCTTCTTCTGATGATTCTTCTTCTTTTGTTTCTTCTTCTTTTTTTTCTTCTTCTTTTTTTTCTTCTTCTTTTTTAATTTCTTCTTCTTCTTCCTCTTCTTCTTCATCATTTTCTTCCTTTATTTCTTCAATTTTTTTTTTTTTTTCTTCCTCCTCTTCTTCCTCTTCTTCTTCTTCTTCTTTATTTAACTTTGGGTGTTCTGATGACATTTTTTTATTATAATAATATAATCAATTTAAAATTATAAATTATTTAATAATCTTATTTCACATTAATATTATTAAAAAAAAAAATATTCAAATAAGTAAAAACAAATAAATAATAAATATATGTTAATAAAATAATTATTTTTCATATCACAAAAAAAAAACTATTAAATAAAAATTTTATATTATTCTCATAAGAAAGAAAAAAAATTTTAACTAAGAAATAAACAAAAAAAACCCGAATTCAAAATACTAAAAAGAAAAAAAACCAATCATAATTTCACTCTAAATGAAAAAAAAACTATTTAAAAAAAAACCCAAAAAAAAAATAAAAAATAATATAAAAAACCTATTCAAAAAAAACAACAATAATAGTAATATCATCAATAGTATCTTCTTCTTCTTGAATCCACCTCCTACAGCTTTCTTTATATAAAAACTCACAGCATCCAACAATATCATTTTTTTCATAATAATCTTTGACAATAGAAACGACTTCTTCACTATCAATAAATTCGAATAATCCATCACTAGCAATGACTATAAATTTATCATAAATATTAAAATAATGTTCTGAAATTTCAGGAATACAAATAGTTCCTGCAGTACTAGCAAAATAATCACCAAAACTTCTTGTCATAGCTAAACCAGGCATATCTCTATCTTTCATATAAACTCTTAATGGTCCTACATATGATCCATCTTCATCTTTCATTGGTCTTATTCTTCCTCCTTTTTTTTTTATTCTCTCTGCTTCTTCTGGTAATGTTGGCTTGTGATCTCTACTTAAATTCTCACATTCCCATTTTAAATTCTTATTTAATTTACCTAATATACAACGAGAATCTCCTATATTTGCTATTATTAATTTTATTGGAGTATATATTACGGAAATACATGTTGTTCCTGATAAATTTGAATCTATCATTTTATTTCGAAGAAGACTATTGTTTTCTGTTATAAATGCTTGTTTTATTATTTCAGATAAATCATCTTTTTGTAAATTTAAATTTTTGGCTTTTATCATATGATTTAAGTCCATTGGTAAATTTTCTCTTATATATCCACTCACTTCATGACCATAATATCCATGTCCATCACATACTCCCATATATATATTTTCAAAAGAATTTCCAAAATTTTTAAATATAAAATAATTGTCTTGATTTACCTTTTTTTCATCTCCTGACATTCCTGTTTTACTTAAATCATGCATACATTTTATTTTTTTTATATTTTGATTTTTTATTATTTTATTTTGAGATATTGAATTTTGAATTGAATTTGATATATTTAATATATTTTCTGTACTTATTGGTTGGGGTGTTTTAATTTTTTGATTTTCAGAATTTTTTCTTTCTTCTATTTGATTTATTTTATGTATATTATTCATATGATTTGATAATAATGATTCTGATGTTATTGTTTCTTTATCTTGGTATAACATTGATATATTTTTTGGAACCATTGGTGATACATTTATATTTTTTTGGGTTTTTTTTATGAAATTTGCTGAGTTATTCATTATATAAAATTTCTTTGCTTTATCATTTTCATTTTTTTTTCTTTTAAAATTTTGAAAAATATTTTTTGGTTGGAAATAGTTTTTATTTGAAAAATTTGTTGTATGATTTAAATTACTATTATTTAAATTATTTGTGTGATTATTTATATGATTATGAGTATTATTATTTATTTTTGGAGATTTTATTTTTTTTATTTTCATATTCATCATAAAAGGTGATAAACTTTTATTTCCTATTTTATTTTTTTGTTTTTGATTTATTATCATTGGAGAAGCTCCTGAACTTAAAGATTTATTTAATTTATTTGAATTATTTTTTGGAATATTTGGAGTTTGAGATCTTGAATAAGATAAATTTAATTTTTTTTTATTTACAATTGAAATATTTGAATCATTTAAAGATTGAATATTTGTTAAATTTTTCTTTTTTGAAGTAGAATATGAAGTTCCAATTCTTGATGTTGTTACTTTTTTTTTTCTAACTGAATTATTTGCACTTATATTTGCTGAATTTGTTGTTAAATTAAATGAATTATTTCCAAATTTATTTTTTATTCTTCCTGAATATGGATTTGGTGATATATTCTTTTTATTATTTTTAATTATATGTGTTGATGGTATTGAATTATTCTGATGTTTTATTTGAGAAAAATCTAAACGTAAACCATTGTTTTTCTCATAATTTGAAAAAATAAAATTGGAATTTTCTTTTTTCCTTTGAGCAATTTTAGACATAATTTTTATATTCTAATTCAATAATATAAATTAAAAAAATATATAATAAAGATTAAATAATTAAATTCATAAAAATTTTATAAAGAGGTTTATGATAACGCTTTTAAAATTTCTAAAATTAATAATAAAATTATTTTTTTAAGATAAATAAAATTTATTATATTGTTAATTCAAATAGAAACATATATTTGAAATCTAAAGGATTTCATTTTAAATACTTTCTTCAAGAATTATTATCTTTTTTTCCTTGATTATTTACTTTAAATAAATTTCTTTAATTTTTTCATCTAATTTTTCTTTTTTTATTTTTTTTTTCTTCTTCTTTATTTTTCTTTTTTTTTCAACTTTGTTCTATTTTTTTCTTTTTTTCTTCTTTTTCATTTTCTTTTTCCTCTTCTTCTTCTTTAATAATTTTGAATAATCTTTTCCCTTTAAATAATTATTATATATTAAGAAAAATAATTCTATTTATTCATCAATTGATCTTTTTGATAATTTTACTTGCTGAAAGTTTTCATTGTTAATAATGTATGAAAAAATAATCTGATAATTTTTAATACAAAATTAGAGTTGGAATTAAATACTTCTAATAAAGTAAAATTAAAAGGAGATTAGAATTGGAAAAAATCATATTATTATTTATATAAAAAATCAATTGATTCTCAAAAAGAAAAACACATTACATTTGAGCTTCTAAATAATTAATAATTAAATAATAATTTATTTTTTTTATTTTAAAAAGAATAATATTTGAAAAAATCGGATTAAAATTAAATATGGAAATTAAAATATTTCTTCTCCTTTTCAGATATATATCAATGATTTTTGTAATAACAATGTTATTTCTATGTGCAGTGATAATGACAAAAATTAAAATAATAAATTCAATTAATTTACTTTCAAATAATATGAAAGCAAGTCCTATTTATTCAATTTCATTATTAAATTCAGATAAATGCAATGAAAATGAAGAATTATTTCAAATAGAATATTTTTCTGGTTCAGAGAAAGGAAAATATTATAAAAAAAAAATTTCTACTGGAAGATGTAAAAAAATATTAGGTTCTAAATGTCAATCAATTAATGAAGTTGATGAATTAAGTATGTATGTTTGGGATGGAAATTCATTTTGTGTTAATAAAAATAATGGATTAAATTATGAATATTATTTAACTAATGCAGTAGAATATAATAGTGAATGTGAAATTGGTTTTAAGAAATGTGGAATATTAGATACTTATAATAGAATATTATGTATTGAAGAAAATAATGATTGTCCAATTAATAAAATGATAATTGATAATAATGAATCATCACCTACTGATTATAATTATATAACTTTAAATTTAAATAATAATAAATTTTTACATTATACAAATGAGGCTATTGATAATAATATTATAGTAAATTTTACAATAAGTGCAGGATTACCTTGTTTTGATCCTAATGAAATAAATACTGAATATCCTCAATATATTTTAGATAAAAATTTTAAAAGATATACTTGTACTAATAAATATGAAAATGAAATTTATGATAATAATATTTATAATTATCTTGATTCTATTAATAAATCACAATTATACAAAGAAAATGAAATTTATAATAAGATTGAAAATTTAAAAAATTATCCTTTATTTTCCTTAAATGAAAAAATTAATTTATATTATGTTTATTACTTTGGAATGGATAAAGAATATTTTGATGGAAAAAATAAATTTATTTTAAATGAACTATCTGAAGCAGATGATTTAAATAATCTATATAATGAAAGATTAAGACAAGTTTTTTCCTATACATATTTTCTATATATTTTAATTTTTCTTCAAACTTTATTATCATCTTTGAGAGAAACAAAATGTTTAATAAATACAAAATATGTTTTAAGTTTTATGATAATATTATTTTGGTACGCTAATATAATTTTGTATTTTATTTGTTATTTTTATTTAAACAATTATGATCTATTAAATTTTGGTTTTGATAACAAAAGAAATTTTATAATTAATAAAAATATGAAATTAATTAAAACTCATAAAAAATATATTTTGGCAATTATTGTAATATCAGTATTATATTTTTGTTTCTTAAGTTTTCTTTTATTAATAACTAAAATAAAAAATGGATTTGGATTAATTTTTTTAGAATATAGAAGAGATTTACATCTTAATATTAGAGAGGAAAATTATAATGCTAATTTTTAGTTTTTTATTATTAAAAATTAATATAAATGATTATAAATATATATATATAAAATTTTAAAATATAATCATCTTTTTATTTTATTGATAGATTGAAAAAATAAGTATTAAAAATTAAATTATTTTTAAAAAAAAAATATTTTAATAAAAATATTATATTAATGTCTCAATATAGTGAAAAATCTTCCACAATTAAGAATTGTGAGTATTCAAGTGATAGTGATGAAATATCTGTAGAAGATGAAAAAGGAATAAATATTCCTAATAAATCAAATTTTCTCAATGGAAAACCTCAAAGCTCTAAAAATAAAAAGGAACTTTTAGAAAATAAAATTTCTCAAAAAAAACAATCTTTAAAAAAAAAAAATATAAAAGAAAAAGAAAGAGAATCAATAGGAAATCAAAAAGAACAAGTAGAAAATAAAAATAAAAAACAAATTATCCATGGAAATATAAATAATATAGAAAAAAAAGAGAAAAATAATATAGAAGGTGAGAAAAAAAGATTAAATAAAAGCTCATTTATAGGAAAAATAACCAATGAAAAAGCAATAAAAGAAAGTAAAACTGAAAGAAGAGAAAATGAAAACGATATTGAAAATAAAAAAAAAGCTAACAAAAAGAATTTAGAAATTAATAGTTCTGATAATTTAAAAAAATCAAATATAATTAATATACAAAATAATAAAACTTTTACTAATAATGCAAAAAGAAATAAATCGGCGAATCATTTAAAACATCTTTATCAAATTGAGAAACAACATTTTCATTTTGAAAACAATTATTTTGACAATTATATAATTAATAAAGAAGAAATACCAATTAATCCTAATGATAATAATATATATCAAGAAAAAGAAAATAAATTAAATGAAGATAAACTGAAAGAGATTAATGAAAAACAAAAAATTAATAAATATAATGTAGAGGAAAATATAGAAATAATTAAAAAAAATGAAACAATTGAAAGTAATAAAAAGGAAAATATAGAAAAAAATGAGAAAGAAGAAAAAGATATAGAAAAAAAAGAGGATAATAATTTTGAAAATGAAATAATGAATAATAATAAAGTTATTGTTGATGATCCAAATGAAAACATCTTAATATATGAACCAGAAACAAATGAAGAAATATTAAATTTAAAAATAGGATTATCAAAATCAAAAGCAACATCAAATCCAGAACTTTTATTAATAATAGATGCCTCAGAAAATATGGAAAATTATATAAATCCTCTTTTAAATAACTTATTATATAATTCTTTAAAAAAGTTAGGATATAATGATAAAGAAAAAATTCATTTATTTTCTTTTAATTCAGAAGATGTTGATGAAAGACATTTTCAATTTTCTAAATTAGCTAATGTAAAAATTGAAACTGAAGGAAAAAGAGAATTAGGTGATTTATTTAATTCTATATTAAAAACTTTAGAAAATTCAAAAGGAAAAAATTTTAGAATTTTATATTTTTTTTCAGGAACTGTTAATTGGGGAAATGAACTATATAATGGACTTAAATTATTTTCTATTAAAAATGAATATATTGGAATTAATATTCATGTTATTAAATATATAATTAATGAAAAATCAATTTTTAATCAAAATGATGATATTTTATTTAATTTCTTAAAAAATTTTAGTGATAAAGTAAATGAAATTAATACTTTAAACGCAAATGAAATTGAAGAAAATATTCAAAAAATTGTTCAAATGTTTCAAAATGAACAATTCTATATTTAATTAATAAATTTAATTAAATATTATATATTATTTGAAATTAATATTAAATATCAACATTATATATTAACTTTGAGTTGATTAACTCAAAAATTTATTTATAGATTTATGTATTCTTTTTTCTTTAATTGATTCTGTTTTTATGATATTTTAAATTAATATGAATTAAAATTTTTAATTTATCATTTTTTGAATAGTATTTTATCATTAACTATTATTTTTCAACAAAAAGTTATTTAAATTAATAATTTCCAATATAATAAAATAAATAAATAAATAAAAGTAAATTTTTTTTTAATAATATAAACATTATTTAATTTAATTGATTAACAAAAATAAAAAAATGAATAATTCCATCTCTTCGGAAATAGAATCAATACCAACAAATACAGATTCTTCATTATACAATTTGACATGTCATAATATATATTCTCCAAAAAATAATAATGTTCCAGTGACTTTTTTCCAAACTATAAAAAAGGCTCCAAGAACTCAATCAATGCCAAAAAAAAAAAATCAATTATTTGAAACATATAATATAATAGAAAGTCCAAAAAATAAAAATGAAATTTCACTCATAAATCCACAAAAAAACCAAAAATTAAAAGATAATAATTATATTGATCTTTTAATTTCTTCCCTTGATAAAATGATGGAAAAAGGTGAAATTTCATTAAATTATTTAAATTCACCAACATTAAAATTTAATTTTGAAAATAATTTAGATAATCAATTTTCAAAAAAATGTGAAAATAAAATTTGTGCAATAGTAGTATATGAACAAAATTCAATATTTCATACAAAATTTTTTGCAAATTTTTCTTATAAACCTCAATCAATATGGTTATGTGAAAAATGTTATAATGCGTATAAATTAGGAAATTATTGTTATTATTGTAATATAATTTATAGAGATTTTGAATTTAATACTCAATATTATGATAAAAAAAAATGGATTCAATGTGATTATTGTCAAAGATGGCAACATATACAATGTGAAGAAAAAAAAGGAAAATATAATAATGTTGAAGAATTAGCTATGAATCCTAATTTTAAATATATGTGTCCTTTTTGTAGGAAAGAACATAATAAATGTATTAAAGTTAGTAAAGAAAATAAAAATAAAAAGAAAATTAAAGATAAAGGTAAATATGTTGTTGATGATTTTTCCTTTTGTAAAAAGAAAAGAAAAAAAATTAAGAAAGAAAGATATTCTTAATATTTTTTTTATTATTTTTATGATTTTTTATATATTTTTTATAAATATAAATTCATTTTTTATTATATTCCATAAAAATTATAAATATATTTTAAAATGGTTTGAAATATAATAATTATAAATTATATTAACCTTTAATTTAAAATGAAAACTAATAGTCCACAAATTAAAAAAAATTATTTAGAAGGAGATGAAGATGATATTACAAATTTTAAAATCTCTTCAACAAATACAACAAAAAATTCCTACTCAAATAAATATAATGATATTGTTACTTCAGACCATTCAAATATGAATTTAATAGAATTAATAAATTCATTGAAAGAAAAGATGAAAGTATATGAAAAAGATATTGAAAATTTAATTGATGAAAAATTAAAAATGCAAATTGAAATTAATAATTTGAAACTTGAGAAAATAAAAATTTCAAAAAATAATTCAAATTTTTTGGAAAATAATCCAAATATAAATAAATTGATAGAATTAAATAATAAATTAAAAAAACAAAATGAAGAAATGAAAAAAGAAATAGATAAATTAAATGCTATAATAGAAAAACAAAATGAAATTGTTAAAGATAATAATTTTCATTTTGATAATAAAAATAATCAAAATAATGATAATATAATAAATAATGAGAATTTTAAATGTCCTAATTGTGAGAAAAAGAATGAGGAATTAAAAAAATTAACAAATGAAAAAATGGATATTATGCTTGCAATAAATGAATTAAAGAAACAATTAGAAGCTTTAAAAGCAAATGAAAAAAAGAGGAAAAGTAAAAAAATGAAAGAAAAAATAAATAAAAATGAATCACTTCCTAATATTGAACAATATTTTATATTAAATAATAAATTCCAATTAGTAGATAAAAATAGGAATTTATGGCATATGAAAAGATGCAATAAATTTCAAGAATTTAAAGAAAAAAATAAAAATATTTATAAAACTTCTGATGAAATATTAAAGGCTTTTGTTGATTCTTATGAAAATAAAAACCAAGAAGAAAATATAGAATTACCAGAACCTAATAACAATAATAATAATATTAATAATAGTAATAGTAATAATAATAATAATAAATATAATAATAATAATAACATTATAGAAAATCATTTTCAAAAAAAAGAAATGAATTCTTATGAAAATAAAACAAATAATAATTATAAAGAAGATACCTCATTATCACTTTCTGATAATTCAAGTTAATATAAACAATTTATAAATTTTTAATATAAAAAAAATTTAAAAATTTTTTATTTTTTCAAAAAAATATTAATTTAATAATATAAATTCATTAAATATTAATAAACTTGATATTAAGGATTATAAATAAATATAAATCAAATAAAACAAAAAATAAAATATATTAAAGGTAAAAAATTAATGTTTAGAACATAAAATAATAATACCAAACCAAAATTATTTTTTTGGGGAATTTCCTCATAATTTTTAATAAATTATTTATATTTTTAATAGATAATCATTATTAATAGTTAGATTTAATGAAAAAATATTAATTTAATTATAATATTTATCATAATTTTTAGAATAAAAAAATAATTAAAAATAATATATCAATTTATTAAATTCTAGAGAAAAATTTTTATTATTTCTTTTCCAATTATGTCAACAACAAATTTAGATTCACCTAAAAAAATAAATAATAATAATAATAATAATAATGATTTAATATCTAAACTTGCTTTATTAAGAAATGTAGTTATTGATGAAAGAAAAAAAAGAGAAGAAATAGAAAAAAAGTTATCAAAAGTCGAAGAAGAAAATAAACAAATTCAAAAAGAAAATGAAGAAATTAAAGTAGATAATACAATGAAAGGAGAATTAATAGAAAAATTAAAGGTTGAACTTCGAACTTATAGAAGTAAAAATAATGAAAAAGGAGTTAAAAAATTTTTTTCGAATTTATTTGAAGAAGAACAAGTTCATGCAGAAGAAAAACAAGAAAAAGAAATTCAAGAAGATCAAATTAGTTTTTTAAAAAAAGAAAATGAAGATTTAAAAAATAAAATTTCAATTCTTGAAAATGAAAAAAAAACTTTAAATAATAATTTAAATGAACAAATTGGAGAATTTGATAAATTAAAAAAAGAATGTGATAATAAAATAATAGAAGTTAAAAATAATTATATAACCCAAATTTCTAATTTTGAAAAAGAATTAAATGAAAAAAATAATATATTAAATGTCTTCTCAGAAAGAAATCAATATTTTACAAATTATACAAAAACTTTTGATTCTCAAAAATCAAATTTTGAAAATGAAATAAGTAAATTAAAAACAGAATTAAATGAATTAAAAGAAACAAATAATAATAAGGATAAAATTCTAACTGATTTAGTTAAAGATCAACAAAATTTATTAATTCAAGTTGATGATTTAAATAAAGAAAAAGAAGATTTGAAAATGTTAATTAATCAATATAAATTATTAATTCAAGAATTAACACCTTTAAATATTGGTCATGATTTTATTGGATATATTTTACCTAAATATGAAGATGATAAAAGAAAAAGAATTGAATGTTCTTTTGGAAAAGTTCAAGATGGATTTTGTATCAAAATTGAAAATAAAGAAGAAATTATTTTAACTAAAAAAGATATTAAAGATATGATTATTGATAAAAACAATAATGATAAAATTAAAATTATTTTTTCTAATGATAAAGAAATTATTTGTCAATTTTCAAGTAAAGAAGTTAAATTTCTCAAACAATTTTATATTGAATTCAAAAATAGACCTAGTATTGTTGAAAAAGCTTTAATGAAAATGTCTTTTGGAGATTTCCTATATTAAATAGATATTTATAAAGATTTATACTATTTAATAATAATAAAAGTTAAAATTAAACAATTTATGATTTTATAAATAAATATAAATATAAAAGAAAATATTTTAAAATTATTTATTCATTTTTTAAAAAATAAATGACAATTCATTTAATATTTTTTTTTATATTATTATTAGGTTTAACAAAAGAAACAAATGATTATGTTATAACATCTTTTAATTATTCTGAGAGTAAAACAAGATTAACAGCAAAAATAAAATATAATAAAGATACATTTAGATTTAAAGATTACGCAATAAGTCCCAAAAATAATAAAACAAATATAAAATTAATAAGAAATTTAATATTAGACATAAAATTAGAATGTGATGGAATAATTCATTTTCAAATATATGATGAAGATAAAAATCGTTTTCGTCCAAATTTAACAGACAATTCTTATATAAATTATACAAAAAATTGTAAACATAAATTAGATTTAAATGACATAGGTTTAGAAATATCAAAAATAAATAATCCATTTTATTTTTCTTTTGAATTAAATTCAAAAAAAGTATTTTCTTTAAATCCAAAAAGATTTCTATATACAGAAACATTAATAAATTTTGAAATATTATTAACATCAAATGATATATTTGGATTTGGAGAAAGAAATACAGATTTTCGTTTAGAAATAGGAAAATATACAATTTGGCCAAATGACACAAGATATACATATAGAGATAAAAAAATAGGAGGCTATAATTTAATGGGTCATCAGCCAATAGGATTACATAAGACAATAAATAATATATTTTTAGGATTAATATTTGAAAATACTAATGCTCAAGATTTTTTAATAAATTCATATTGGTTTTCAAAATTTCCTTATAGTATAGAACATAGGACAATAGGAGGGATAATAAATTATTATATAACTTTAGGAAATAATCCAGATGAAGCAATAGTTAATATTCATAAAATAATTGGAAGACCAACAATTCCTCCTTTTTGGTCTTTTGGTTGGCATCAATGTAGATGGGGTTATACTTCAACAGATAGTTTAAAAATAGTAAATTTAAAATATGATAATCATGAAATTCCTTTAGAAGCTATTTGGACTGATATTGATATGATGAAAGAATCAAGAAATTTTCATTTAGATTATAATTTTAGATATATGCCCAATTTTATTGAACAATTACATAAAATTGGAAGAAAATTTATTCCTTTAGTTGATTATAGTATTCCTAAAACTATTGAAGATAATTATTATATTATTGGTGTTAATAGTAATGCTTTTATTATGAGTAATTATACTAAAGATATATTAGAAACTTATGTTTGGTGTGGAAGAAGTGTTTTTCCTGATTTTTTTACTCAAAGTGGTGTTGAATTATGGAATATTGGATTAAAAGATTATTATAATTTATTAAATTATGATGGAATGTGGATTGATATGAATGAACCTACTTTATTATATATTTTTAAAGATGGTTCTGCTGAATTTGTTAATAAATTATTATTATTAAAAAATGATTTAAATATTTATTCTAATTTACCTTATATTCCTGGATATAGAAATGATCATTTTGATATTCAAACTAAAGGAATTTCAGTTAATGCATATAGTCATGAAAATGACCCAAAAAATAATTATTATACAATGTATAACGTCCGTCCTTTAATATCTAAAAAACAAGTAATAATAACAAATGAATTTTTTAAAAGTGTAAATAAAAGGCCATTTATAGTATCTAGAGCAAATACAATAGGACATGGAAAATATGGTTTTCATTGGTTAGGAGATAATGTATCAACATTTGATTATTTATATTATTCAATAGTTGGAATATTTAATTATAATATATTTGGGATTCCAATGACAGGAGCTGATATATGTGGTTTTCATGATAATTCAAGTGATGAATTATGTGCAAGATGGCATAATTTAGGAGCTTTATATCCTTTTTCTAGAAATCATAATGAAAAAGGAGCAATTTCTCAAGAACCTTATGCTTTTTTTGAAAGAGATAAAAAACTAAAAACTTTAAAATCTGCAACTTTTTCTATTAGATTTAAATATTCTATTATTAGATATATTTACTCTCAAATGATGCTTATTTCTATTGGAGAAAAAGGAAGCTATTTTAAACCCGCTTTTTTTGAATTTATTTATGATAATGTTTTATATCAAAAATATTATTTAAATAGATATATTATGGCTGGATGCTGTTTATATTATATTCCTAATTTAAAAAAACGTGATTGGGGATATACTGGTTATTTTCCTAATTGGAATTTTAATAAATTTCCTTCTGGTGATAAAGTTTTTACTTATGATAGTTCTAGAAAAAAAGGTTATTATCTTAAATTAGATGGTGATTATAATATTATTCATATTTTTATAAAAGGAGGTTCTATTGTTCCTTATCAAAATGTTTTTCAGCCTTTTATCATTAAAACTACAGATGATTTAAGAAAAAGAAATATTGATTTAATTATTAATCCTGATCATTTTAATAAAGCTAGTGGTGATATTTTTTATGATAATGATCAAGTTGAAATTTTAGAAAATAAAGATTATACTTATATTAAAATTTTTTTCAGTGGAAATTCTATTTATTTTAATAATGCTAATGTTGCTAAAACATTATATAATGAAACTTATTGTGATAATATTATTGAAAATATTAAAATTTTAAGAAGACAAAATATTATTGCTCAAATTGGAGAAAAAATATCTTTTGCAGAAGTTTTTGAAAATAATGGAAATTTTTCAATTTATAATATTACAAATTTTGAAAAAGAAGATGAAATTGTCATAGAAAAATTATATAAAAAAATTGATGAGTTAAAATTGATTAACATACGTTAATAAATGATATAAATACCTTAATATTATATAAAAATAATACCAAAAATTGGAATAAAAGATTTTTTTTCTAAAATATAAATAAATATATCATTTTTATTTTTTAGAACTAAAAACAAGTAACCTAACTCTTTGTTGTAAAATAGGAATAATTTTTGCTTTAATATCAAAAGCAAATTTAATTTTATCAATTAAATCATCTTCCATATTTTTAATATCAGGATTAATATTTTCAGCAATAGAAAGAATTTCTTTAGTTTTATCTAAATTAAGTTCATCAAGTAATTTTTGATTATTTAAATATTTTTCTAATTCTTTAGCATCATTATAATATTTCATAACTTCACTATTATTTTGTATAACAATACTTTTTTCAAATCTAATTTCTTCTTTTGGACTTAAAGGAATTAAATGACAAACTGGAAGAGATCTTTTAATATATTCTTTCATTTCTTTAATTTCATTTCCAGGATAAAACATTATTTCAATTAATACAAAACCAGGTAAACCATCTAAATGTCTATCACCACAATAACCTTCTTTTTTTTCACCAAAACTTTTCATTTTTTTTAATTCTGTTTCTTCATTATCTTTTCTTGCTAACATTCCTATTGGAAATTCTTTTATTTTACCATAATAATTTTTAAATTCTCCTTTTGCTATTTTTACATATCCATTTGGAGAAAATTTTATTTCTTGAAATGGAGGTTCATCTATAAAATCTATACTCATACAATAAAATATTTTTATTAATTTATATTGTTTAAATATTAATTTATATGTTAATCTTCTTCCAGAAACATCAGTAGTGAAAATTTTATGATTTAATATACTTTCATTATTTTCTAAAAATTCAGAATCAATTGTAATTTCTTGACTAGTATCATTTAAATGAATATGTAATATATTTAATATATCTTTATTATATAAAGTAGTATAAACTTTTATAGGATCATTTGCAACTAAACCTGCTTTTTGACCATCTCCAACATTTACAGATTCAAATATAACATATGAAAATGTTTGTCTATGACGAACTGTTTTTATTAAATTATCATTTATTTCTAAATCATATTCATTTATATCTACATTTGATGGCTCTATTCTATATGGAATTAATTCTTTTTCTCTAGGATTATATAAATCTGGCTGAAGTTGATATAAAATTTTTAAATAATTTGATTTGTCGTTTTCTTGATCTTTTTTTATTATATCACTTTCTATTTTGGATAATATGTATGATGTATTAAAAAAATTTGCTAATGAAATTTCAAAATAATAATGATTTTTTTGCTGGTCTTTTATATTTACTTTTATTCCATTTGGGTCATATAATCTTATTGTTTTTATTACTCTATTTTTCATATCCAAATTATGAATTAAATAATTAACATTATTATATACTATTATTCTATCTTTAAAAAATGATATAAATTTATTATATATTTTGTCATTTTCTTCTTTTGATTCTATTTTAGATGAATTATATCTTGAGTTAATTTCAGTAGAAAATTGATTTTTTTTTTTCATTAATTCTACTTTTTTCTGATACATTAAATCATTTAGTAAAAATACATTATTTGTAAATTCTTTTTCATCTCCTTTTATTTTAAACACATTTTTTGAATAATTTTCATTAATTTTTTTTGAATCACTTTTATCAAATTGTATAAATTTACCGTTATCATCAGGAATATCAATATAATTATATTCTTGATTTTCTTTATATGAAATATTTTTTGCAAGTTGATTAAAATCAATTAATCTTTCACCATTTGAAAAAAAACAATAAGCATATTCATAACCTTTATCTAAATTAACTTTATATATAAATTTTTCTTCATTAGATGAATAATCTCTTTCCATTTCTGTCAAATCCCAATTATTAAAATCTCCACTTATAAAAATATTTGAATAAGAAGGATCAAAAGGAGTATATGAAAAAATATATTCTACTGATTTTATTTCAATTTGTTTTGATACTTTTTCTTTTAAATCTTTTAATTGTTTTATTAAATTTTCATCTTTTTTATCATCTTTTGACCAAAATTTTACTAATTCTCCTATTTTTTTATTTTCAATTTCATTTTCTAAATTAATTAATTTATCATTGAGTTGATTTTGTTGATTTTCTAGTTTAGTTATTTTTGCAAATAAGGTATCAACTGAATCAGATTCCATTAAGTTATTTAATAAATTTAAATTTTAATTAAAATTATTTTTCTAATCAAAAATTTTGTTATTCTAGATAGAAAAAAATATAATAAATATGAAAATTTTTAAAAAGGATAAAAATTATAAAAATGGAAATTTCATTTTTTATCTAAATAATAATAAAAAATTAGTTAATCTTCTTAAGCATAAAATTTTTAAAGGTTCTAATACTATTAATAACTCAAAAACATTTTCAGGAAAAAAACCTAAATTGACAAAATTCACTGATTATGAACAAAATGAAGTCGAACCATTTGATGATAATTATAATCTTTATTATAAAAGAAAGTATTTATCAAAAATATATAAAAAGAAATTTAATTATCCTTTAAAAGTAATAAATTTTTCTCATTCTTCTAAAGATATTCAAATAAGTAAAATGAATAAAACAGTAAATCCTAAAGATAATATTTTTATGACAAAAATATCAAAAAAAAAATATAATAGAAATCAATTAGATAGAAGGAGAGAAATTGTTAATAAAATATTTCCTGATTTAAATGAAGCCAAACTATATTCAAATATTCCTATTTTATATGTAGAAAGAGCTATTCCAAGGACTAAAACATTTAAAGATAAATTAATATTAAGTGAAGGAAAAGAATATGGTGAATATGATGGATTAACTGAAAAGGAGTTTTTATATAAAATTTCTCATAAAAATTTAACAATTAATACAAATATTAATTCGTTTATAAAGAATAAAGGAATTAAAAAAGGATTTATAAGAAGAACAATTGAAAATGATTTTAATCAAAATAATTATAAAAAAGATATAAACAATTTAAGAAATATTGGAATTGAAGTTTTAAATCATTATGAAACAGAAAAAAGAAGTTTAACTGAAAATACAACACCAAAAAATATAAATAAAAGTATACAGAATAATCAAAGTTATAATAAAATAAATTCAAATGAAAAATATAATTTGGTCTTAAATACTAGTTATAAAAATAATTTTAATACTATTAATTCAATTGAACAATTAACAACTGAAAGTAACAGCAATAAAAGTTTAAATACTTTGGTTAAAAAAAGTAGACAATTAAAAAATAAAAATTTAATTAATAATAAAAGAATTTTCACAAATCAACTTTTAATTGATTTCCAAAATTATAAAAAAAAAAAATTTAATGTTTTAAAAAGATTAATAGAAGGAAGTTAAATAAAATAGTTGAAAATTTTTAAAAAATTTAATACATTGATTAATTTAATATTTTATTTATTTTAATTTAATACAATCAAAAAAATTCATTATTTTTAAACAATTTAAAAAAGAAAAATACAATTATAAAATATTTAAAAAATACCTATTTGAAAACAAATTAAAAATCATAATTTTATTAATTATTCAATTAATATATTTAAAGATGATATTTTTTAAAATTAAATGTAAATTTAAAATATTAATTTAATAAATTTAAAAAATATATATTAATCAAAAGATGTTATCACCGAGTGAGTTGACAACTCTTTATAATATAATATCAGATGAAACAAAATCTTTTGAAATAATTTCAAATACATTTCAAAAAACTTATTCAAAATCAGAACAATTTAAAGTAGGGGTGACATTATGGTTTTTAATAAAAGACAATTTAGTAAATTTATCTCAGAGATTATCTTCATTTTATATTTTATATGACATGTATAGAAATGAAAAATTACAATCTATTCCATTTATTCCAATAGTTCTTCAAAGTTTAAATGAATCAAAAAATAAAATAGAACAACAATTTTTAATAGATTTCATTCAAAATAAAATAGAATATTCGAAAACTCCTATAAATACATATATAGAAGATACTGAAAAAAATCAAAATATAAATATTCCTGATTTACAAGAGTATTGGAATAATTATAAAAAACAAACAGAAAAAATAAATAAAAGTATTAATGATTGGATGAGACCTGTTATTTATGATAAAAAAGAAAATAAATCTAATAAAATATTTAATTTAAATCAACTCACACCTCAAGAAGTTTCTATGAATTATTTCGAACCAAATTATATGAGTTATTATCCTAATACAAATTATACTTTTTTTGAAGATGAACCTTTATGGATAATTCCAACTTTAAAACATAATTTTATTTATGATTTTAGTTTAACTAAAGAAAAAGACTCTATTTCTTCTATTTTATTTAAACCATTTAATAATAAACAAATTAGTCAAGATGAAAATGATTTTGTTATGAATATTCTTGAGAAAAATCCTAATATTTTAAATGAAATTAATTTTACTTTGGATAAATTTATGGAATTAATAGAAAAAAATGATAATTTTGCTACTAATATTTTTTTAAAAATCTCCAATTGTAATTTATTTCAAGAATATCTTAAAGCTTTTTTAAATTATAAATTCACTCAAAATTCAATGAAAGTAATTAGTAATATTATTGAAAAAGTAGCTCTACCTAAAGTTTTTATTAATTCATATATCAAACATGTTATAGAAAATTTTAAAGAAGAAAATAAAATTGATGAAAAAACAAAACAAGGAAGATATATTGCTTATTTTATTAATAAATTATTGGATAATAATATTATAAAAGTTAATGATATTCCAAAGGAAATTGAACATTTATATTCAATGAATATCGAAGAATTAGCTTCCTTGAATAAAAAAATAATCGAATTAAATCAAAATAATAAATAACATAGAATACATTTTTATTTATAAACACTGAATGTTAAAATACGGATACTTATCTTACTTTAGAAACAATAATTGTATGAGTATAGTTAATTATATTCTTAGTAAGTAATTAAAAAAATAATTTTTTTTAAATTTAATTTTATTTGAAATATATTTTATTTTTTAAATTTACTTAAATAAAAATTACAAATGTCTATTTGGGAAAATATTGTAAATTATTTTTCATCAACTTCAAAATGTTCATGTAAAAGATATGATAATGATTATTGTGAATCAATACAAAAAATATTAAAAATGACAAAGAAAGAATTTAATAAAGAAGTTTCTAAAAATTTATATCAAAATTTACTAACAGTAAAAGAAGATGCATTAAATATAGCAGATACAAATTTAACCCAAATAAAAAAAGATTTAGGAAGAACTTATCCAGGATATAAATTATTTCAAGATGAAAAAACAAAAGAAAAAATGAAAAATATATTAAGAGCTTTTTCTAATTATTATACTGAAATTTGTTATTATCAAGGAATGAATTTTATAGTAGGATTTTTTTTATATCATTGTGAAGATTATGTTGCTTTTTGGTTATTTACTTCATTAATTGAAGAATATGGCTTTAGAGAATTATATTCAAAAGGTTTTCCAGGATTAGAATTACACACAAAAACAGTTGAATTAATTTTAAAAAAAAATTATGATAAAATTTATCAAGCTTTTAATACTTTAAAAATTAATGTACAAATTTTAATGGTTGAATGGTTATATAGTTTATTTTCTAGTTTAATTCCTTTGGAATTACAAATTAATTTTTATTATGGTTTTTTTAGTGAAGGATGGGATTTTTTTTATAAAATGTGTATTAGTTGTTTTTTAAATTTAAAAGGTTCTTTTAAAAGTGCTGAAGATGTTTATATTGCTATTAAATTTGGAAAAAATGATGATAATAATCAAAAAAAAGTTTATGATGAATGGAATAATATTATTAAAGAAGCATATCAAATTGAATATAATATTTAAAAATAATTTTTTTAATTTGTAAAGATTAATTATTGATTTTTTTGTTAAAATGATTTTTTGAACTTATTTTTACGAAATAAATAAATAAAAATAAATATATTTATAAAATCAAAATAAAAATTAATAATTACCACCATAATTGTTTATATAATTAATAAAACAAATCCAATTTTGTAAAGTAATTTTTAGTTTTATTTTTCGAAACATTTTTATAATTCTTTTTATCATTCCTTCTTTTAGCAGAAAAAAATCTTGGAATAAATTTATTCAACTTAATTCTTGTAGATTCAGGATAAATAGTTTTATTTTTATTTTGATTAGAATTTAATGAACTTGAAGAACCACAACTTTTCAAAGAAGGAAAAGTAAAATGACTATTTTTAGTTTTCATCGCAGATTTTGACAATTTATCATTTACTTTTTGGTCTTTTTGATTAGAAAGAGTATCTAGAGTTGAAGTTTTTGTTCTATTATTTAATTTTTTTTCTTTGAAATAATTTAATGCATTTTGTCTTAATTTAAAATTATTTAATAATTTCCTATGTTTACTTAAAATACTTTTTTCATCAGTTGGCCCAATAAATTTATTTGTAATATGACCAATAGGTAAATGATTTCTACTAAAATAATTTAATTCTAATTTATCTTGTTCATTCTCTTTTTTATCTTCTTCATCATCTTCATTTTGAACATTTAAAGCATTATATTTTTCCATTATACTTGCTCTTTTATTTTTAATTTGAAAACTTTCTCTTTTACAAATAATAGATGTAAATTTTTCAGTTATAAATAAAGAAGGTCTATATCTTGTATTTGAAGTTGTATTATTATTTTTATTTGAATATGAATCTAAATGATTGGAATTATTTGATATTAAACTTTTTTTTAATTTTATATTTGATTTTTTGTTTCTTGAATGAGAAACAAAAGGTGTATTATTTATATATTTTGAACATAAATCTAAATATATATCTTTTAATGATTTAATATTTATATAATTATCTTTTGATATTTGCTTTAATTTATTATAATTTTCATGACAAAATTTTTTTATATATTTATATGATAGATAACTTAATATATAATCTGCTTCTACTTTTGATTTTATTATATTACAAGATAAATCTAAATATATCTCTTTATCTATTGCATTACAAATTGATGTCCATTTTTTTTCCCTCATTTCTAATTTACTTGAAGAATCATTTAATAACGGAAAGCTCTCATCATTTTTTAATTTGTTTTCTACTTCAAATAATGTTTTAATTTTTACATCATTTTCAATATTTTTAAAAAGTCTACGGAAAATAGGGAAGAATTTTTTACATTTAAAATATTTTAATCCTTTCAGATGGAAATCTTTAAGTTTACGCATTTTTATCAACTATTTAAATATAATTTTTTATTGTTATAAAAATAAAGAAATTTTTTATAAAATATTGTAAATTGAAAAATTTTTTGTTATTAATTTATAAAAAATTTGATATTTTCATTGTTCTAAAAAATATAAAAAATATTCAATTTATTTTTAAAGTTTATTTTTATTTATAGATATTTTTTAAATTTACAATTAAAATATTACACAAAAGCCTTTTGATGTTGATTATTTTAAACTATAAATTTAAGACTGTTAAATTGTTTGAGAATAAATTTTTAAACAAAGATAGATTATTTTATCTTATTATATTAAATATTTTAGGAATTTTTTTAAAATAGAATTTTTTAATTAGATTAATTTAATTATAGTTAAAAATATAAATAAAAATTGGTTATTTACAAATTTGACATTTTTTATAATTATTATTTTATTTCATTTACTATATCATCTGGAATATCAATATCTGTTTCAGAATATACATTTCTCATCTTTTTTGGTTTATTAAGATTATTAAAATTGTTAAGAGTATTTTTATCTGGTTTTTTATAAAATAATACTGAAATTTTAATATTTTCTCTTAATATTTTTATTCTTGATTCTTTTTTTGCTTCTTCTAATAATATATTTGGAGATGGAATATTTTCTTCAATAAATCTTGAATTAATTATTATATTTTTTTTTGGATATTTTTTTGCTGAATTTTCTTGTTTTATTTCTTCTTTTTTTATCTTTTGTGTAGTTTCATTTTCTAAAGTATTTGCTTTCTTTTTTAATATTTTTTGAATTTTATCCTTATCTTTTATTTTAATTTCTTCAACTTTCAATATTTTAAATTTTTTTTCTTCATTTTTTATTGGTGATCTATCAGTATTTTCTTTTTCTTTATTTTCTTCATTTTTTTCAATTTTAATTTCTTTATTGAAATGATTGATATATTTTTCAATTTTATTTTCTTCAATTTTATTTTCTTCGAATTTATTTACTTCAATGTTATTTTCTTCAATTTTATTTTCTTCTTTTATATTATTATAAATTTGATTTTTTTTATTTTCCTCAATTTTAATTTCTTTTTTTAAATTACTATAAGACTTCTTTTTATTAAGTTTAAATTCTGTTTTTAAGAAATTAAAAGGTTTCTTCTTTTTTTTATTTTTATCATCAACCTTTAGAGTATTATTAACATATTCTTTATCTTTATATTCTTCTATTTTAGCCTCTTTATTTTTATAATTTTTATTTTCTTCAGTTTTTATTTCTTTTTCTTTTAATATATTAATTTCATTATTTTTTTTATCGAAATTTTCCTTTTCAAGATCTTGTTTAATTTTTAACATTTGGATAGCTTCTTCATCCATTAAACTACTATATCTTCTAAGTTTTTTTGAATTTTTTTCTTTTTCTTTTTCAATATCTAATTGTTGAATATCTTCAATTTGAACAATATAACTATTTCTTTTTTTACCTTTTTTTGTTGGAGTTTTTTCTTTTGTTTTTTCATTCTTATTATTATTTTTCATATTCATTTGTTCTATAATATTAATTAAATTTATTGAACTTTTCTTTTTCCTCTTTTTCAAATCTTTATCTTTTTCCTTTTCTTTTTCTTTAGAACCTTTAATAAACATTTCTTTTAAAAAATTTTGATTTGGATTTATTTTTATTCCTGCAACTTTTTTTTGTTCATTTTCATTTCCAGAAATAAATTTAGAAAGATTCCTTTTAGTGTTTTTATTATTATTATTATTATTTTGTTCATTTTGTTTTATATCTTTAATAAAAATTTCAAAAACTTTTTGTCTAACATGTCTAACTAAAAATCTTTTAAAAATACTTTTAAATTCATATATATTCCCATTAATTTGTTCTTGATTATTTTTAAAATGAACTTTACATAAAAACTTAAAAACATGTTTTTGAATAAATTTAATTTTCTTAATTTGATTAATTTTATTATAAGAATAAGTCTTAGTAAAATATCCCCATTTATCATTAATATTTTTAATATTAGTTTTAACAAGTTTCTTTTTTCTATATCTTAATCTAGAATTAATATTTTTACTTTTTAAAAAAGTTTTAAGTTCAAAAACTTCTTCATATAATTTTTTAGCTTCTTCAAGACTAACAGTTTCATTAGTTTTAAGATCATTACGAGCAAGTCTTTCTAATAAATCATATTTCCAAGGATAATCAACTATAATTTGACTAGTTTTTCCAGAATATTTCATATCAATTTCTCTACAAACTTCAACATCTCCAATTTCAAAATTATCTTTTTCTATTCTTTTTTTTATTGCTTTTAAATTTATTCCTATTTCATAATATGGTCTTGGAAATGTTTTTATTCCTACAATTTGACCTTTTCCTAATAATTTCATTAATTTATCATTTGCTGTTTCTTTTCTTAATATATCAAAATTTATATTCTGTTCTAATTCTAATTTTTCTTCTACTTTTCTAATTAAAACTATTTTTTGTAATGATTCTTTTAATTTTGGATGATTTTCTTTTCTTACTTCATATGATAATTTATTTACAAAATTTTTTAATTTTTGTATAAATGTATTTACTTTTGTTCTTATTTCTTTTCCACGAACTATTTTTTGAATTTTTATTATATTTTCTTTTTTCTCTTTTACTTCTTTTCTTTTTTTATATCCTTTTAATACTTTTTGAATTTTTATTGTTTTATCTTTCATTTCTTTTATTTTTATTGTTTTATGTCCTCTAAATAATACCTGAATTTTTATTGCTTTTTCCATTAAGTTTAATAATTTTTTTCTTTTGGAATATTCTCTTTCTTTACTTTGTATTATAATTGCTTTTTTACGTAAATTATTTATTTTTTTTTGAATCATTAAAGCTCTTAAATCTTTCTGAAGAAGTATAGTATTTTTTCTTAATTCATTTACTTTTTTTCTTATTATAAAACCTCTATATAATTTTTGAATTAATAATGTATTTTTTTTTAAGTTTATAAAATGTTTTCTTTGTGTTATACATTTATAATTTGTTTCAATTTTTATTGCTGATTCTCTCAAATCTTTTACTTTTTTTCTTATTTTAGATGCTCTAAAATTTTTCTGGATTTTTATACTACTTTCTCTCAATTCTTTTATTTTTTTTCTTATTTTATATGCCCTAAAATTTTTCTGGATTTTTATTAATGCTCTGAAATTTGTTATTTTTTGTTTTGCTAATATTTCTCTAAACTTTGTTTGAATTGCTATTACTTTTTTTCTAAGTCTATTGATTTTATTTCTCATTTTCGCTCCTCTAAAAATTCTCTGAATAAGTTTTGATGTTTGTTTAATATTTTTTAAATATTTCTGCATTTGGAAACATCGGAATCTTTTTTGAATTATTAAACTTTCATTTTTAAGACTCGAAATTTTATCTCTTTGAATTTTACCTTTAAATATTTTTTGAATAATAGATACTTTTTTCCATAAATTAATCATATTTTTTCGTTTAAAATACATTCTCAAAGTTTTTTGAATTAAAATTGTTTTTTTTCTTAATTCTTTTATTTTATTTCTTTGAAGTTTTCCTCTTATAATTTTTTCAATAAATATTACTTTTTTTCTAAATAAATTCATATATTTTCTCCTTAAATATCCTATCGTTATTTTTTGAATAAATATAACTTTTTTACAAAATTGTACAGCTTTATTTGTAAAAAATAATGATTGAATCATATGTATTTTCTTTATTAAATTATTAATTTTTTTCCTGATGAAATATCCTTTATAAATTTTTTGAATTTGAAGAGTATTCAATTTTATATATTTTATTTCTCTTCTTTTTAAAAATCCTTTGCAAATTTTTTGAATAATAATAATTCTTCTTCTTAAATCATTTATTTTTCTTCTTTTTATTAAACCCTTATAAATTTTCTGAATAATAACACATTTTTTCCTTAAATTAATAATAGATTTTTTCAACATATAACTTTTAAATATTCTTTGAATAATTTTTGTGCTTTCTCTTAATTTTTGAACATAATTTTTAATGATTTCTCCTTTAATATAACCTTGAATAATAATAGTTTTATTTCTTAAAGCTAAAATTCTTCTTCTAGTTCTATTAGCTTTAATTTTATTTTGTATTCTAATAATTTTTCTTAAAACAGCAACTCTTCTTCTAACATAATGTCCTCTAAATATTTTTTGTATTTTAATAATATCTTTTAAAAATTTAATACCAACTCTAATCATATGTCCTCTAAATGCTTTTTGAATTTTAATAACTTTTTTTAAAAAATTTATTTTTTCTCTAACAAAATTACCTCTAATAATTTTTTGTATTTTTAATATTTTTTTTATATAAACATTTTTAAACCAATTTCTCCAATGTCTTTGAATTACAAGAACATTTTTTTCATATTTTCTTTTTAATTTAGGTTGATTATCAATTTTAACATTTAAAGCAACTCTTCTTAACATAATTGAAAGTCTTCTAATTTTATCTAAATTTTTTTCTTCTAATTTTTCATTAGGAACATTTAAGTTATTATTATTATTATTATTTGCTCTAATTTGATTTTTTTCCAAATCTTGTCTAAATCTATCAATAAACATTTTTTGAGAATCTACAGAAGAAGAAGAAGAAGAAGATGAAGAAGAAAAAGAAGAAGAAGATGCAGCAAAACTTGAAAGTGAATTTGTTGATTCTTTTTTTTTTATATTTTTTTTATTTTTATTATTTTTTTCTTTTTTATTTTGAGTTTTTCTTGCAGTTCTACTTCCTTTACGAGTCATTTTATTTAATTTTAAATTCTTTTTTAAAAGACTTGATCTTCTTTTACTTAATTTTTTTGCTATTCTTAATTTTTGTTTTATTGGAATTTTTGGTTTTTCTTCTTCTATTATATCTTGTTTACTATTGTTTTTATTATATAATACAATTGATGATTTCCTCTTTAAAATCTGATGAAAAGAACTTTCTTTCTTCTCTGGTTCTAAAACATTTGATAAATTATTTGATGATATTTTTTTTCTTGCACTTTCTTTATCATAATTATTAATTAAATTTGTTAATTCATTTGATTTATCAAAATTACTTATTGTTTCTGGTAAATTATCATTGTTATTTAATCCAAAAAGATTTTTAAAAAGTCCTGAATTTTTACTTGTTATAATAATATTTCTAGGAGATTCCTTTATATTTTTTTTATTTGAATTATTATTAATTTCTTTTAAGTTATTTGATTCTTTTTTACTATGATAATCATTTGAATGATGCATTTCACTTTTCTTTTCTATATTATCTTTGTTATTATCTTTCTTTTCTTTATTTTTTATCATTTTTTTATTTTTTGATTGTTCCTGATTTGATGATTCTAAATCAATTTCTGAAATCTCTTTTTTGTGTTTTTTCGGTGATTTAGAAGGAGATTTATCAATATTTTTAATTATATTTTCTAAAATATTTTCTTTATTCATATTATTAATATTGTTTCTTTCATCATCAAATCTATTCTTATGCTTTGAATTATCATTAAAACTTTTTTGAATATTCTCTCTGTTTTTTTTATAATTATTATTTTGTATATTTTCAAAATTTTCATTATTTAGAATTTTTTTATTATTTTTTTTATTTTGTTTCAAATTATCATCTTTTTTATTATTTAGATAATTATTATTTTTATTAAAAGTTTTATCGGTAATTTGAAAAATATTTTTATTACTTAAATTATTATTATTGATATTTTCTGTATTATAATTATTATTATGGTTTTTATTTTCAATATTAATGTTATTATTGTTCATATTGTTTTTTTGGTTTGGACTTTTATTTTTAGAATGATGTCTTAAATTATGAGAAGATGTTTTATGTCCTTTACTAAGACTTTTATTATTCAAATTATGATTTTGTCTTTTATTTTCACTTTTACTATTTTGACTTTTATTTAGTTCAATATTATTACTTATTAAATTTGGATTAGTTTCTTTATTAGAATAATCCCTTTTTCTTTTATTACGACTATCACTTTTAGAATGACTTCTATTATTATTTATGTTATTTTTATTATTATTAATTTTTTCATTATCATTTTGATTATTACGCTCATCTTTTAAATTATCATTATTTAGAGTATTTATATTATAATTTGATTCTTTGAAATTATTAAAATTCAAAATGTTATTATTTTGTTCATTAATCATAAAATCATTATTAGAATTCTTATTATTATTTATAGAAATAGAATTATTTGTAATGAATTGATTATTTTGATTATTATTAGAATTTGAATTTCTTGATATTGATTTATTATTATATTCATTATAATTAGAATTTGAATTTCTTGATATTGATTTATTATTATAATTAATATTTTGATTATTATTAGGATTTGAATATCTTGATATTGATTTATTATTATAATTTATATTTTGATTATTATTAGGATTTGAATTTTTTGATATTGATTTATTAATATTATTATAATTAATATTTTGATTATTGTTTGAAGGTAAATTATTTTTTGATTTATGATTATTATAATCCATATTTTGATTAGAATTTGAATTATTTATATTATTTGTAATAATTGTATTATATTCCATATTTTGGTTATAATTAGGATTTGAATTTCTTGATATTGATTTATTATTATTATTTATATTTTGATTATTATTAGAATTTGAATTATTTGATATTGATTTATTATTATAATTTATATTTTGATTATTATTAGAATTTGAATTACTTTCATTTGTTTTATTATTATAATTTAAATCTTTATTATAATTAGAATTTGAATTTCTTGCTATAGATTTATTATTATAATTTAAATTTTGATTATCAATTGAATTTGAATAATTTGTATTATTTTTAATATAATAATTCATATTTTGATTCTCTGTTGTTGTAAAATTTCTATATATATAATCATTATTTGAATAGATATTATTATTATTTTGACTTGAATTATTATTAATATTTAAATTATTGAAATGATTATTATTATTATTATTTTTAATAAAAGAATCATTTATCAAATTTTTATTATCAAAATATTTATTACTTGAATTCATTTGAGAATTCAAAGACAAATTATTATTATTTAGATTAGAATAATTTGTCGTTATATTCCCGGTAAAATTGATATTAGATGTAGAAGTATTATATATATTTTTATTATTTACATTTCCTATCAGATTATTATTATTCATTTTTTTATCATCATGTATATAATTATAATTCATATAATTAAACTTATCATTATCATTATTAATTGTTTTATTCTCATTATTTTTATTTGATTTATTATTTTGAAGTGAATTATTATAATTTATATTATTATTATCTGTTTGAAACATATTATTAATATTCTTATTATTTCTAGACTCACTTTTCATTGGACTTTTACTATTGTTATCAAGTTGAGTTTTATTAAAGTTCATATCATTATAATTTATATTAGATTGGAATACATTTTTTTTACTATTTTTATTCATCTTATTTTCTATTTTATTGTCATTTCTTTTAATTAAATTATTTTTTGTTAAATTTTCCAAATTATAAGATTTATTAGTATCAATTGTTCTTGAATAATTTGGAATAGTTTTATTTTCCTTATTATTTTCAATAAAATTTTTATTTTTAACTTTTAAATTATCATTAAAATTCACATTTTTTTGATTATTAACTTTTATTTTATTACTTCTATTACTATTTTTTTCATTATCATTCATAAAAATATAATTATCATTTTCAATATAATTATTGTTACTATTATTATTGAAGTCAAAATTAATATTATTTTTACTATTGATTTTTGAATTATTAAATATATTATAATTAGTATTAAGGTCATTTATTATATTTCTAAAATCACTACTATTGTTACTTTTAGTTTCTTTTGAGTTATTTTTATTACTATTATTATTACTAATTGAATTTTTATTATAGTTTTGAAAAACATTCATTTTTGTTGGAAAAATTGTTTCATTATTTTTTTGAAGAATTTTTTTATTTGATTTATTATTTCCTTTTGGAGAAAAATTGATATATTCAATTTCTTTACTCATTGTTTTCAATTTTTCTTTTAAAATTTCTTGTCTTTGACTACTATTACCAGAAAGGTTATCATTTTTTTTTTCTTTAATATTTTCAATATTTTTATCATATCTGTTTATTTTATCTATTTTTTTTTTATTATGAAATTGAGCTTCATTATTATTATTTATTTTTAAGTTTTGATTTCTTTTATTTTCTATATTAAAAATAAAATTAGGTTTCATTATAACATCATCCAAATTTTCATTGGACTTATTTTCAACATTATTTGAACTATTAAAATTATTCATATTAATATTATTATTTAAATCAAAATTTTTATCAGAATTTATTCCTTCTTTATTATTAATATAATGATTTATAAGATTGTTATTAAATTGAATTTGATTTTTATTAATATTTTTTTTAATATTTTCCCTTATATTATTTTGAATATTATTTTCTGTAAGATTTCTTATTTTTTCATAACTATTAATTCCAAAATTTTCTGTATTATTAAATGAATTTGAATTAAAAAAATTATTTTTGAAACTATTGGAGTTGTTGTTACCTTCAATTTCAAACTTATTATTATCAAATTTATTAAGATTATTGCTATTTGAAACATTAATCGCCGTAAAAAATTGATTGTTTAAATTATTTTTTTCATTAATATCAAGACTACTTTTATTATTTTTTTTATAATTTTTACTATCTAAATTCATATTATTATCTATTTTAATAAGATAATTACTACTTTTATTAATTTTTCTTATAACTTCATTTTCTTCTTTATTATTATTGACATTCTTTACATTATTTTCTTTGTTTTGATTTTTCATCTTTTCCTTTAAGTTTTTAATATTATCATAAATTACATTGAAATTGCCAATGTTATTTTTTTTAAGGTTTTTAATTTTATTATTAGTATTAGCTTTTATAAGACTATTTTTATCAATTGAATTAATTTTTTCAATAATATTTTTCTCCTCAGTTGATTTATTTAAATTTCTAAAATTATTTTTAATACCATCATTTGATTCTCTCGTATTAATTGTTTGAGTTTGAAAGTTAAAATTTTGATTTCTATTCATTAATTCAATTAAATCTTCATTATTATTATTATTAATTATATTTTGAATATTTTCATTATGTTCATCAATTATATTTTTTAATTCATCATCTCCAACTAATTCTTTATTACTTGATAAATTAACATTATTTAAATTTATATGAAAATTTGGATTAGAATCAATTGTAGGAACTAAATTTAAATCACTAATATATATAAGATTTTTCTGGCTATAATTTTTGACATCTTTATCTTTACTTTTATTAGTAGATAATTCTTCTTTTAATTTATCAATTTGATCTTTTATATTTCCTAAAATATCATCTTTTTTAGGTGGTATTCTATGTAATAATTTAGGTGGGTTAGGAGGTAAGTTTATTTTATTTAAACCATATTTATTTAAATTATGTATAGTATTTGCATAAAATGTTTTATGAGAAGTACTTTTTTTTTTAAGATTTAAAGGTGTATTTTCATATTTCATTACATCTTGTGAAAGAACTCTTGAATGTTTTATACTATCAAATTTTGTTTTTTTTGATGAATTAGTATCACTGAATTCTGAATTTATATTAGGAACTTCTTTATTTGGAAAAAGTAATTGTTGAAAATTTTGATATGCACTTAATTTATTTTTTTCTTTAGAAAAATTTTGATTTTCTGAGTAAAGTGGAATATTATAATTTGAATTTAAATCTATAAGTTTTATATTTGGAATATTATTTGGAAGTTGATTTTCGAAATTATTATTTTTACTATTTATTCTATTATCCATTTATAAATTTTTGTTATACTTATTTTTTTATTTAATTTAAAAGTTAATTTTATAGATTATTATTATTGATTTTAAAATAATGATTGAAAATTATACCTAATTTAATTAATATTATTTGAATCTTTGTTATTTTTTATTTAATTTATTTTAGATCTTCATTTAAATTAAAAGATAATTAAATTTTGTAATATATCCCTATATTTCTTTTATTTAAGTTCTTGAACTATATTATTTTAATTTTGTAAAAATATTTATATAAAATAAATAAATTTTTATCAATTAAAATATATTAATAAAATAGATGAGAAAAAATATTCCAAAATAATCAGATTTTTTGATTATCAATTTTTCATACAATAAAAATCAAATAACATTCAATAAAACAAAAATAAACTATTAATAAAATATATTCTAATTATGAATTTATACAATGATGAATTATATCAAATGGAAGATTATTTTAATAATTGATTTTGAAATTAGAATAATAATAAATAATATATATATACCCATTTAAAATATAAATTATTTTCAGGATTGTTCAAATAAAATTAATTTTTTTATTAAATTAAAAAAATAAATTGAGTATTATTCCGTTAAATTAAGAACAGAATCTGATCTTAATTTTATTTAAATTCAATTTAAAAAAGAGTATAAATACCAATGTCTATATACGTAAAGTTAAATAATAATACAATAAAAATAATTCAAAATATGAATGTTAGAAGGATTCCATCATTAATTTATAATAGAAAATCTTTTTGTATAAACAATCTAATTAAAAATAATTCATTAAATTCTTCGCGGGAAAATTCAATTAATAAACAAAATATTTATCCCTTGAAAACTCATAGAAATCAAAAGCAGAATATTTCAGTAATAAGAATGAATAAATTAATTGAAAATGAAAACATTTCCTCTAATAATTATAGTTCATTAAATTTTAGTAGAAATTTGAATAATTCAGTATTTCAACATTTAAATAAATCAAATTTAAATTCATATTCATCATCTATAGTTCAAACGAAAAATTCATCAAAAAATTTAGAAAACCTTTATATTAATATCTCATTATCTCAAAAAAATAAATTTGAAAAGGAAGATTATAAGAAATTATTATCAAAATTAGTAAGAAATGATTATTCAGAATCAATATTAAAATCATTATTTGAAGAAGAAAAAATAAATGAAAATTTTTTATCAAATCATAAAATAACAGATAAAATGAGAACAAGAATGGTAGATTGGATGATTGAAGTATTATCAAATTATAAATGTGATGACAATACATTTTTTGAAAGTGTAAATATAATGGATAGATATTTTAAAGAAACTGAAAAAAAGAATATTATTGTATTACCTCAAGAATTACATTTAATTGGTATTGTTTCTATGTTTATTGCTAGTAAATATCAAGATATTTATCCTTTAAGATTAAAAATTATTCAAGAAAAAATTGCTCATGGAAAGTTATCTTCTGAAGAAATTAAAAAAAAAGAAGAAGAATTTATGAAATTTTTAGATTATTCTTTTGGTTCTCCTTCAATTTGGGATTTTATTAATTTATACATTGAAGAAATATTCTTTGTTGAAAATAATAACTATCATATAAATAGTAATATTTTACTTGAATATACTTTTGAAGAAAGAAAAGAAAAAAATAAAGATTTATATGGTTTAGTTAGTAAATTATATACTCAAAATATGGTAAAATTATTGAAATGTGTTTGTATTTATTTAGCTAAAATGGATTGTCATGATTATATTTTAATGCAAAAGAAAAAAAGTTTAATTGCTGCTTCTACAATTTTTGTTGCGATGAAAATTTGTGAACAAATTAATAAAGAACAATACTTTAATGAATATTTTTTAAGACGATTAATTTGGATTAGTCAAAAAAATGAAAATGATATTATTAAATATGCTCAAAGAATATTAAATAATGCGCAAAATTTTGAAAATATTTTTGGAAATTTAGAAAATTTAAAAAAAATACATTTCAATGCGATACTTGGATTAAAAAATACTAAATAATAATTTTGTATTTATTATAATTATTTATTATAAATAATAATGAAAATAGTATTTTATAAAATAAAAATGAATTTTTTTAATTCAATAAAATTAAGTTTTTTAAAATAAAATGATAAATGTTTTCATATTAGTTTTTTTTGGATTAGGAAATTATTAAATATTTTTTGAATAAAATAATATTTAATAAATTGTTAAACAGGATTAAATTAGATAATTCTTTTATTATAATTGAAGTTTCTTATTAAGGGAATAGATAATTATATTATAATTCAAAAATGTCAATTGATTTATTGTGATTATTTGAGAAACAGAAAGAAATATTTAAAAGTAAATTATTAAATTACAAAGATAGTTTTTGTTGATTCTTTTTATTTTAATAAAAAATTAAATATTTTAAATTGAAAAAAATATGAAATTTCCTATATTAAAAATATAATAAATAAAATTTTATTATTTGTTTTTTACTCCTAAAAAATATAATAAAATTATAATACATTTGATTAACTCGAATTATGTTTAGTCTTCAAAATAAAGTGGTTATATAAAAAATGGAAATTTATGTTTAATCAATTTAATAGGATTATTGATGGCTTAATTAAGTTTTTTCAATTTTTTTAAAGGCATTGTTTATATATTATTATATTAAAAATATTTATTATTTGATAAATATTTACAAAAAATACACTTTAAAAAGGAAATGATTTTTTATTAAAATATATCTTCATAATAATAATTGTATTTTATAAAAATGTTTGATATTTGATATATTAAAAAGAGCTAAATTATATACAATTCAATATATATAATTTTTGTATTCTAGATCAGTTGAATAAAAAGGATAATTATTATCTACTACTAAATTATTTTCATTATTTAAATTTTCATTTATATCTCCAAATAAAGTTTTTTTACTATTATTACAATTATTTAAATCAAGATTAAAATTTGTATCAAATAAGTTAATACTAAAACAATTTTTATTTGGTATTTCATCTATTTCAGGGAAATTAATTTCCCTTTTTTTACCATTGAAAAGTAAATCACTTTCACTATTTGTTGAATTAGAATCTGATTTTTTATTTTGTTGACTAATTTTTATATCATCTATTTTTTTTGAATTAATTTTTTCTCTAATTGAATAATCTTTTATAATATTAAAAAATGGTTCTTTATTTTTTTTTTTTTGATTTTTTTTTATTATAACAACTTCAATATTATTATTAATATTATGAAAATTATTTTTTTTTCCTTCATTTGTTTTAGGAATACTATTAGGAAATTTAGAAACAAAATTCCATATTTTTTCTTTTTGTTCTAAATTTAATCTTTTATATTTTAAATTTAATTTACTTTCTTCATTTTCATTTAAAATATCAAAGAAATACTTAATAGAAAAATTATCTTCATTTTCATTTCCATCGGAAATTAAGTTAATATTATAATTATTTACAGAATAATTAAATTTTAAATCTTTTTTAATTCTAAGAAAAAATTTTTGAGCATGAGAACGAGCTTGAGTAGAAGATCTTGTTTTAATCACATTTTGAACTTTTTTCCATTCATTTCCATAAGTTAAAATTCCTTCTAAAAATCTTTTATGTTCTTCTTCACTCCATCTTCCTGAATTATATTTTGAATCTTCTTTTTTGTTTTCTGATTTTTCGGATTCATTTGTTTCATTTATTTGAGAATCTGTTATTTGTATAGATATTTTATTTGAATTAATTAATATTTGTGGACCTTCATTTTTCATTTTTTTTTTAAGTTTTTTTAAAGTTCTTTTAATTTTAATTTATAAAAAAATTTTTTTTTTGTTTTTTTATATAAAAAAGAAAAATATTGTTTTCATTTTGAATTTTTTAATTTTTTTTTGGAAAGAAAAATTGTTATAATGGCTTTATTATTTATCGAAATGAAAAATATTTTTATAATTTAAGAATTTTTTAAAATTTATCTTCTTATATATAAAGCTTTTTTACTTTTTAAAAAGTAAAAATGAAAAAACAAAGAATTTATTTTTTAAGTGAATATAAAGATAAAAAACAGCCAATTTTGAAAAGTAAAATGCCCAATTTCACAAAAAAATATTATGATAAAAATTATAATAAAAATATACAGATAAAAGAAGAAGAAGAAGATTTATCA